>JAMAKE010000140.1:0-44660 GCA_023628695.1 Nectriaceae sp. PG4201 | reverse complement strand
AAAGCTTCTAAACTATATAAATAAAGGAAAAACTATACTAAAGCTAAGAGAAAACCTTTATCCTTTCATAGCAGGCCCGAGGCGGGCCCTATATGCTAGCGCAGCGGGTTCATATAAATAGTTCCAGTGGAACAATCACTAGAAAGTGCCCTTATGCCCTAGGGAGAGCTAGGAGGGCAGCCTGGAAGTGTGAGGGTTAATAGATAGTTAATAGATAGTTAGTATATAGGTAAGATAGGGAGGCATTAATATATATGCATGGCTTGTCTATATAGCCTGCGATATAGGTCCTATGGTGGGCTTTGGTTTGGGAGGCTGGCCGGGGGGCTATTTTATTGTTGTTATGGTAGTGGGGCGGGGCGGGGCGGGGTGGGTCTTTAGTTCGGGAGCGGTATGGCATTAGTTTGGGGCCGTTTAGCCCACTATAGCGGGTACCTGTCGGTGATAGTGATAGTGATAGCTATTAGAGGAAGCTATCGCGAATAGCTATCGGGGCTGTCAATAGCTGCGACTATTATGGCAATGCATCGTAGCTATAAATAAAAGCCTTGCTAGTGGCTTATTATTTTGCTCTTTTCTTTCTTTTCCTTATAATAACTGCGAAATAAGCTAGGCCCCTATCTTAAGGATATTTATAATCTTAATTATAATTTATATTGCTAATAATATAATCTTCTCTCTTTTTTAATATAATAATAATAATAATAATAATAATAATAACCCTTGCATTAATAAGTCCTCATAGCTACCTCAGGCCCTCTATACTATTATTTCTTATATTCTTAATTAATATTATATGCTATTTAAAGCCTATAGGAGAAGGAGGAGGAGAAAGAGGAGGAGACCAAGCGCTAGCGCCGGGGGTGCCTACGCCATCTCCCTCGAGAGCGGTACAGGCCCTCCCTTGCTCTGCCTATGTCATATGGATGGACAAGGATAGCGTGGCCGGTCTCTGCCGAGACCAAGCCAATAGGTTGCTCCCTTTGAGCCATGGGTTCGGCTCGCTAACGTATCGTAGGCGCGATGGCAGGTGGGTGTTTGGCTTGTAGCCAAAAGCACTAGGTGTGTAAGGTGTTGCTATATGCAGCGCAGGCCGATGCCCGAGCCCTGGTAATTGCCCTTTAATCTAATTATTATAACTTAATATAAATATTAATATAACTTAAGTAAAAAAATTTAAAAAATAAAAATAATATATCATTTTAAGAGTAAAAGATTAGCTTAAGAATCTTAAAATAAAAAGCAAATAAATAAATTAATTAAAATAATTATTTAAAGAGAATTAAGAAAAAAAAACCCTTAATCTATTTAATTAAATAATTAATGTGTTGGCGTTGGAGCTCGCACACTATAATTGGTCCATTTTCATAGTCTTCAAGTATTTAAGGATGCATTTGTCCTTAGCAGAATGAGACAAGCAAACTTTCCCTTAACTTTACACTTCCTTCTTAAAATATATTACTAAATTGAATTATTCCTCAATAAACTCTTTCCCTTTTATCTTTATGATTTTATAAACCATTTAATTAAATGCAATTATGACCGAATTATATAATAATTTTTAAGATTTAAAAGCTTGAGTTAAGCATTTTGAGAGTCTCAATGGGATATATTGAGGCCCGTTCCGCGCCCTTGATCTTAGGGGATAAACCTATCTTTGGCAGTAGTATATTTCCTCCCTCCAATAAAATGATAATTATAATGGGGAGAAACGTTTCATGTTAATAAGAAAGCCCTTTAAAAGTTAATAAGCTAATATAGAATGATACTTCTATGCTATTATGAGAACTTAATATATCAATACTATGCTTCAATGAAGTAGGCAAAGGAGCAAAGAGGGTAAACCTTATTAAGACCATTTAATCTATTGATTGTTAAGCAAATGGAACTAATAAGGATAAGAATTTCTAATAATAGCCTAGTTAGCCTCCTTAGGCAATATAGCATTAATTGCCCCGGTAAAAGGCATTAATAAAATAAGGATATATTTTTATTGATGCAATCATTAGAATACTTCTAGGAGTAGTAAGATTATAACCCCCTTTTGATTATTAACCATTTAATTAATTAAACTAAGAAACCATTTAATTAAGGTTATATAGAGAAGGACAATCTAAAGAGGAAATTAGAAGTATTAGCCTCCCTAACTACTCTTTTACCCCTGGCCTTGGCAATATAACCCTAGCTTTTTCTAAGGAATAGTTATAGCTAGCTATTCCACATTAGATATTAAGAGGTTGCTAAGGAAGAAAGCTAATGCAATAATGGACTGTTTAGCTAGAACGAGAGTCCTTAACATCTTAGCAAGGGCATAAAGGTAGAAAGTAAGGCTAACAAGATAATAACCCTAAGTTAATAGGAGGATGAGGCAAGAGGAGGAAGAAGTTAATAAAGATATTCTAGATAAGATAATTAATAGGAAGAGACAATTAAATCCCGCCTTATATATTATTATGATTCACTTAAACCCCAAGCTATTATCTAAATATAATCTTTATACTTCATTCAACTTCTTTTGACTTCTTATGCTTATTAACCATTTAATTAAAAGGGATTAAAATCAATATGCAAAGATATCTATCCAATCTTCTATATTCCTAAAGACACCGGACTCTAAGACTAGCTCAAAGAGAGGGAAGGAACTATAGAGATACCTAGACAACACCCTTAAGGAACTAGTAAATGCTATTAAGGATAGTATTAGTTAAGCTAGCTATCCTTGCCTTATGGATAGACATTTCAATCGCAAGTTTGCTAATAGCAATATTATTAAGTTCCTTAAGATATATAATGAATATACTAGGGAAATGGGGATAAGTAATAGCGCAAAGTAGAACTGCTTAACTTCTTTTATTATTTTAAACCTAGAGACAAAAGTCAAATATGCAATCTATAATTGCAATTAACTAGAAGCTTAAATTAACTTAAAGGAGCAGTTTAAGATATAGGATAAAGACTAGATATAGAACCTGCAAAATAAGCTAGACCGCCTTAATATAAAAGACCTCAAGGGATATCCATTGGACTATATTAAGATTATTAAGTGGTTAAGTGAATATGCATTCCTATGCTAAAAGATCAATTTAATAGGATAGGCTAAGTTCTCTTTATACTTAAAATATCTTTATAATGCTATACTAAATAAAGTTCTTATTAGCATTTATAATAGATCTTAGAAGACCCTTTAAGAATTAATAAAGATAGGTTATATAGATCTTTAGAGATTAATTAAATCCTTCATAGAAATAAGAGTTCTTTTAGAGATGCAAAAGGTATCTTTTACCCTATGCTACCTTGTTATTCCTATGCAATTGGAATATAACCTATCTCCTTAAATATATAATAAGAGAAGTTAACCTTAGTCTTTAATAAGGGAAGAATAGCGCTAGAAGACCCTAGAGCCTGCGGTGGATCCAGTTAATCAACTCATTGCAATAATTGAGAAGTGGCATATAAATGCTATAGAGCAATAGAAGCAGCAGTTTGACCTCTTTGCTAAATAAGTCATGAGAGGGCTTCTCTTAGCTAGGAATCAAGTTCTAAGGGCACTATAAGTCATAGCTATTAATAGGATATTCTATATTAAGGATAATAGCTCTAGGGAGGTATAGACTAATGCAATAGGCTTTAGCAGAAGGTGCTTCTATTATAATGTAACTAGACACTTCCTTGATATATATCGAGATTGCAAGCTTGATATAAGCTATGGGCTTATTAAGTATAACTTGGATATAGGCCTTATGAAGATAGGTCCTAAGGAGCGGATACTACCCCTGCATCCTATAGGGAGGTTCATTTCAAAGGGATCCTCTATCTAAAGGTTTATCTTCCTTTGGATCCTATATTTTAATAGATCCTTAGAAATTTAGATCCTTAATTAAGTCTTAAAGAAGATAGGACAATAAAGAGAAGATTAAAATATAAACGATATAGAGAATAGGATCCTATAGGAATTCTTTAATAGGGAAGCATCTATAGAGTATTGGCTGCCGGATGCTAAAGATATGAAGGCTCTATTTATAATGACTAGCACAATCTAGATTAATAATATGCTATTTAATTAAGTGGTTGCAGCTAAAATTAATATAATAGAAGCTATAAACGCAATAAAAAGATAGAGACTGGATAGATCTAAGGATATTAATAAGGCTACTTAATGCATAACTAAAGACATTAAATAAGAAATAGCACCCCTGATATCAAAGGAACAAGCTAAGAAGATAAAAGATCTTAAGGGGAAATTAACTATAGAGGAATAAAGGGAATGCATATAATAAAAGATAGTTAATAATATTATGGCCTAGAAAGTCAAAGTAGCTATATTAGACCTCTTATTACTTAACTCCCTTATTGGAAATGCTATTGCAAAGGAATGCAAGGATTTGGCCAATAAAGTGGAAGCTACCCTTTAGGAAGATAGCAAAGGACTAGTTCTTAATATAAATGCAAGCATTAAAGCCAATCTAATTATGCTAGAAACCTAGGAAGGCCGCGACTAAGCATTAAAATAGTATTAAAAGATAGCTAAAGAGTGCAGTTTTTTAATATCTATGATAAGGTTAAATAAAGGAAAAGTCGCTAGACCATTTAATTGAGCGATTAACCTTATGAACATAGAAGGGCGGATTTCAACACCCTCGCAAGAACTCCCAAAGCTTATAATTAAGCTAGGAAGTCTAGAAAGCTGTCTAGTTAAAGCAATAATAGATATAGGCTTAGAGGTCAATATCATTAAAGCCTCTTTAGCTAAGAGGTTTAAGCTTAAGGTCAAAGGAACTAAGGTCAAAATAAAGTCATACTCTTATAATAAGGTCTATTTAAAAGGGATAATAATAGTTAACCTATATATAGGCAATGTCTAGATCAAATAATAAGTATATATTATGAATATATTTATTATATAACCCTTTATCCTTGGGATGCCCTTTGTTAGGTCTGCGAGAGTCTCTTTTGAATATAATTTAAATAATTAAATAGTCTTAAGCTGCCTCTTAGGAACTATGCAAGTATAAAGCCCTATAGCTAGCTCTATTAAATAGGACATAGACACCACTTAGGAATCCTTAAAGGCAAGGTTATCTAAACCTACTTAAACTATAGCTCTTACCATTGACTATAATAATTAACCCAAAAGTAATAAGGATATAAATAAGCCAAAGGAATACCTAATTCTTAGACTCAAAGGTTTAGATCTATTTAATTAAGTAATTCTACTTAGTTCTAACAAAGGAGAGTTATTATTAGCTAAGATAATAATAGCTATTGCCTAGGAATAGAAATAGGCTACCCTATAAGAGCTAAGAGAACCTGGCAATGAGTAGCAACCTTTCCTTATAAATACTCTATATAAAAAGAAAGGAGTCAAAGTGCACCCAAGGGATAATATCCCTTTTAATGGGACTATCTCTAAAGGGAATGCAAACTAAAAGAAGGCAAAGTAGCTAGAAGTGCAAGAATTAATAGATAAGTCCACTCCCTTCTTAGACTTAATTATGCTAAAGTTCTCCTTAATAGAGAAAGGGATAAGGATTTATAGCGACTAACTCAAAGGATTACTTGATTAAGTGAATAAGGAGCTCATTGAATAAGAATTAGCATTATTCCTTTAGATAATATATAATAGGGAAGCTGCCCTTTCTTAGGATTTTAATGAGAGCGGGAAAGTTGACCCCTTAGTTGCTCCTCTATAAGTAATTAAAGTGATTGACTATAAGGCATAGCAATTAGTTAATATTCCGATCCCTAAGGCTATGGAAGGGAAGCTCATGGAAATCCTATATAAATGCTTAGCTAATAGCATCTTAGAAGAGTCTTATGCAAGCTATTGCAATAGGTACTTCTTGGTCCTTAAGAAGGATAGAGGGCTCTAGTTTATCAATTTAGCCGAGAAGTATAATGCTATTATGATTTATAATATAGGAATACCCCTAGGAGCAGATAAATTTGCAGATGATATCGCTATATATAAAATGCTATCTCTCCTTGACTTCTTTTTAAGCTATAACTAGATTCCCTTAGCAGAAGAAAGCAAAGACTTAATAATAATTATAACCCCCTTAGGACTGCTAAGGATATATATATTGCCTCAAGGAGCTATTAATTCTATTGCTCAATTTACCTGGATTATTATAAGGATATTATTTGACTTAGTGCTAAGTATATGCAGGCCATTTCTTAATAATATCATAGTCAAAGGACTAAAGACCTGCTATAATAGGGAGGAATTTCGACCTAGCATGCATAGATATATAATAGAGCATTTAATTAACCTTGATAAAACGCTTATTAACATTGAACTAGCAGGCTGCATAGTCATAGGGATAAAATCATAGTTCTGCCAATTAATAACTATAGTAGTTAAGTACCTATGCAAGATAAATAGCTAAAGTCCTACTAAAGCAAAAGTTCTTAAGATCATAGAATGGACTATATATAGCAATATATAAGAAGTTAGAAGCTTTATAGGCATGACGGGTTTCTATTGGATATAGATAGAATATTATGCCTAGATAGCTAAACCCTTGATATATCTCTTAAAGAAAGGTATTATATTTATATGGACCGAGGATCAATAGAATGCCATGGACACACTCAAGGACCATTTAATTAAGAGGCTTATTTTAATCTCAATAGACTACTTAAAAGGCGCAAGGGTAATTATACTTATAATAGATGCTAGTAGCAAAGGTTAAGGATGCGGCTTAATATAGGAAATCGATAGGAAGAGACATGCTATGCAATATAAATCTAAAGTCTAGACTGCATTAGAATGGACTTATGATGCTACTAAAAGAGAATATAGAGCTATGCTTTATGCGATTAGATAGTTGCAAAGTTACCTATATAGTATATATTTCATTCTTAAGACCGATGCCTAAGTCTTAGTCTATCAATTGAACGGCAGTGCAAATGACGTTCCTGGCGCTCTCATTATGAGGTAGATTATATATATCCTCCTATTTAACTTCACTATATAGCATATACCTAGAAAGAAGAATAGTATAATAGATAGCTTATCTTGCAAGCTAGAAGGACTGTCTAATTAAATAGATTGAGACTGCAAGGGCAATATTAAGGACTTTATCAATGCTTAATTGAATGTTATATAGATAAGAACCCTAGATAATAGCTACTTAGAAGAATATAAGGAGATAGCGAAATTTCTAGTATTATTATAGAGGCTAGAAGGAATATTATCCTAAGACTTTAAGAGGCTTAAAAGGGTAGCTTAAATATTCATAGTTAAGAAAGGAAAGCTTTAGAAGAGGCCTACCTAGGATATAGCTCTCCCTAGGCTAATAGTGAATAATAAAGAAACTCAAAGAAAACTCATTATAATATGCCATAAGGATTATAGGCATAAGAGGAGATAGATAATATATAAGCTCTTAGTAAATAGGTTCTATTGGAAAGGCCTTTAGAACTAAGTTGCGCAAGCTATCTTAAGTTGCCTAGAGTATTAAGGGTATGCTAATCTTAAGGCAAGAGAACTAGCTATATTAACTGCTCTAGGTTAATCAATAGAAAAGATATACTTCGATATGCAATACCTACCATTTAATTAAGGGAATGGCTATCTCTTAAAGGCAAGATATAACTTAATAGGGTAGTTAAAAGCATCCCTAGTGAAGATATTAAACTCAAAGGTCTTTACTTATTTTGCAAGGAATATCATTTAAAGGTTTAGTCTTATATTAATTGCTATTATTAATAGAGGACTAGAAATAAAGGCTATATTTACTAAGGTTCTTATGGACCTAGGCATAAAGATAGTTATAACCTTGGCATATAACCCAAAGGCTAATGAGATAATAGAAGCTAGACACTACTCTATAATATTAGGCCTAGCTAAGATAATAAGGCTAAAATGGAAATGGAAGAACTTCCTAGGACTTATATTGCTAGCGGATAGGACTGCTATATAAGCATTACATAGAAAGTTAGCATTTTGGCTTATATATAGGAGGGAACTTATCTTGCCCCTAGAGATAGAATATTCAACTTAGCAATTGATCAATTGAGACAAGGTTTAGATAAGTAAAGAGCTCTTAAAGGCCTATTTTAAGGTACTTAATAGATATACTAAAGATATCAAAGAAGCTAGGAAAAGAGTTGCTGCCTTCTGGAAGAAGCTATTGGAATGCATTAATGCTAATAATATTAATACCTTAAGGATAATGCCCTTAAAAGAAGGAGACTTAATACTTAAATATAATATGCCTAGAGCATTTAATCACTTATATATTGCTAAGATAGAGATAAAATGGGAAGGCCCTTATTGCATTAGCAAGAGATCATTAGTTTCTAGTGCCTATTATCTCTATACCTTAGATAGAATTGAGTTAAGTAAGACATTTAATAGGGATTACCTAAAGAAGTTTATAAGGGACTTATATAATTAATAGTCTTTAGATGCAGATAATTGGCTGCTAGCTAGAGAAGGTATTTTTAAGAGGAGTGAAATGCTTGCTAAAGCTAAAGATAATAAGAGTAACTCCTTAGTTTTAATATTATTATCTAATGAAGATAGCAATAGTAACTTTAAACCATTTAATCAAGAGGATATTAATAAAGATAAAAGTCCTCTTGCTAGATTGAGGAGGTCTAAAGTGGAAGTTAAGATACCTATACTTAGCTAAGTAGTAAAATTAAAATATATTAACTTCCTCTAAAGATCATGAAATCTTCTGCTAATACCCTAGAGGACTGAGGATTGTTATTATTATAGGGAAGAGAGTGCAATGAAGATAATGATTTAAGAGCTAAAACTACCTAGCTGCTAAACCCAAAGCAAAAAACCCCTATTGCTTAGGGAGATAAAAGAGGAAGGAATAAAGAAAATTCTAAGCCCTTGAATTATAAATGCTATAAGCATTGCAAGATTAAATGCTTCTATGAGTTACCTCTAAAGGAATATATAGAGCCTATATATTTAGCTCCATTTAAGTTATTATTTTTTATAAGATATCATTTTCCTTTTATAGATATGACTTAAGGATAGCCCCCTTAGCAATTAACCTACCATTTCATTGAGTTATAAAGAATAAAGATATACTAAGAATATAATAAAGATAGATAAAGAGAACCAATAGATTAAATAGTTCTAATGACTTTTATTTATACTAAGGAAGAGAACCTGCTAAAAATTCCACCTAACTCTAAAACACCCTAAAGCCTCAATATACCCTCAAAAGTCAAAAGAAGACACTTAATAAGGTCAAAACTAAGTGCTTTCAAGCTCATAACAATGCTTGCCAATATCCCTTATCCTCTATATATTGCTTATAAGCTAGATATTGGTAATCCAAGGGCAGCTATAACAATTGAGGACCCTAGCGAAGTAAGTATTAAAAGAATAGGAGGCTAGGTCAAAATAGCTTCTAGCAAGAGGAAGTTCAAGAGGTCCTATATAAATAGCCTTGGCCTAGTAACTAATAAGGAAGCGCTATTCGCACAAAGAATTAGCATTCTAAATATAATTAGCGCATAAGCTGTCCTAAAAGCCTTAAATAGAGAGATAAGCATAGAAAGGATAGAGGATATATTTATTATTACTAGTAATAGACTTTATATAAGAATAGATACAATGCTTGCATATCAAGGGATTCTAATATCTATAAGCAGCGATAAAGAGAGCCTTTAAGCATTTAAGGCAAGAGATAAGGTTTGCAATGAAGGAGCTATTAAGATGCGCTACCTTAGCTAGGATATATATAGGGTTCAGTTTGACTATCGCATACTTTTAAATGATTGATCGAAAGGGTTTATTTAATCTCATAATATTATAAAAGAAGGAAAGGAGCGAAAGAGCTAACAATTTATCTTCACTTTAGGCTAGCAGCTTAAAGCTTAACTCAATATAAAGTGATTTGCCCATTTAACTTAGAGCCATCTAGCTATATAACTAAACCTCAAGGCATCTCTTAGCTATGGTCTTTAGCCTCTAGCTATAGATATCATTAGGGGTAGTCTTATCAGTTCGACCCCCTATAGGAAGAGGATTGCTATAAGTGAATTTATCTTAATAGATATAATTGATAGAGATAGCTTGAATGTTAAGAAGACGAGATGCAAGGATTATAAAGAGAAGGTTAAGCTTATTACTATATAAAGAAGGCATAATAGGTAGATTGATTAAATGGTTAAGGGTTAAATAAGAGAGCTATAATATAAGAAGAATTGAATATATAGTTATAAGAGGAGGAAAAGAATAGGAAAATGAAGAAAGGTTTAAATTAAGAGGTAAATAATAAGAGAGCTAATTCACTCCCTTGGAAGGTGTAGCCGGGACTTTATCATTGCATAAGGTCAATGCAGCAGCCAAGAGAGTGATTTAAAAAGAGATTAAATTGACTGCAACACTTAACTCTCTCTCCTTTAACCTTTTACCTCTATAAATGCTTATATATCCTATTATCCCTCTTTATATTCAAGCCTCTATCCCCTCTCTATTTAATTAATTAGACCTTAAATCCACTACCTAAGACTAATTGCCTATAGACCTTTAGACTTATATGCAAACCTCTAAAGCTAAGCTACTTATATTAGCATTTTCTGCCCTGCCCTATTATTATTCTCAATCCTTAAGCCTGCTAACCATTTAATTAAGTGCATATCGATCATCTTGACCCGCGATGGCTGCTAGATTGTCTATTGTTCCTTATATAAGGGGATACCTTGAACTCCCTCTCTTATTAGCACATATTGAGTATAAGGGAAAGGATCGCAGGCCATTGCTATATTATAATTAATGCAAAATGCACTCTAGAGCACCTTTAAAGAGGCTTATTATAAAGCAACCCCTTCAATTTCAAGGCTATATTGACTGGGATAAGATAGCAATGCCCTTTCTTCCTTACTATAAATAGCTAGAAGCTAAGTTCAAGGAAGAAATCAAAGCTATACCCCCTTGAATCCCTTTTTCTATGACTACCTTGAAGATATATAATGAAGCCTCTTAGCTATAATATGCATATAATCTCTAGAAGTTGCTCCTCAATATGCAAGATTGCAACTGGGCCTTTAACTTTAGTCTTTAATCTTTAATGCAGACTCTTAGATATAGGCTAGAAGACTAGTTAGTCATTGCTCCTAGGGAGATTATAATCTATATAGGATCGATTAAATAGAACCCGGGATATAATGAGCCTAAAATAAACCCCTTATTAGGTAAGGGCATTGAGATAATGAGCTATAAGGTTATCTTAGGCTATATCATATTAAAAGCTATGAAGCTAGCGATGCATAATCGCTGCTTCCTTGCTAGATTAATTAACTATAATAATAGTTATTGGGCCTCTTATATTTAGGATTGCTATAAGGGCCAATTCTATCTATTTGACTCTATATATAATAGCTGCAAGAGGCGATTTAAGAAGACTGCATGCGCCTAGAGATAAGCCTTAGTATATATAGGGATGCCATTTAACTTCGATATCTTTAGGATCCCTTTAATACCTCAACTTATATTATAGGAGTATGGCTATATCTACACTACCATGCTCTTTTATAACCTTCATGGTCTAGTGGGCAATAACTATCATTAGACTATTAAACTTATAGAAGAAGAGATTATAACCTTCTTTGAGAATAGAGGCAAGCAATTAAAACCGAGACTATTTAATTTAATGGTTAGGGACTAGATGCAGGGACTTAAGTATATTGCTAATAATGCTATTAAAGAGAAGGCTATTATTAACTTAATGCAAGGTTTCCTTATAGCTATTATTATGGATGAACTTGGAATAAGAGGGCGCTTATACTTTAAGGATAGAGTTATATAGCCTATAGTCAGTCATAATAGTCTATATAGACCTCTCGCACTAGGACAAAAGACAGTCCCTTAGAATAAAGCTTATATAGGCAAAGGAGGGTATTAACTATATATTAAATGCAGAGATACTATTATAGACCCAATAGCCTTTAAATATCGAATTATTAAAAGAAGTCCTAGCATAGCTAAGCAAGATTAAGTAGAATACCCTCTCTTCAAAGCAAGGGAACTAGCTAAATTATATTGAGATGACTATCTCCCTGCTAGCCTCATTAAATATTATAAGAAGAAGGGGGTAGTCCTTTACAATAGAGGATTCAAGGTCATGACCAAGGGATTAAATGCTTTTGCATCTATAGATATTGCCTCGCTATTGTTTATCTATAAGAGACCTTTGAATTTAATGCGTCTAGAGAAAAATTGGGGAAAGTGGCCCTTGGCAAACTTAGCGCCCTCTAGCAAGGTTAGCAATAATAGAGTAAAGGTTTCTTAGAAGAAGACCAAGGGATTAAGTGCTTTGAGCTCCCTTCTTAGCTCCCTTAATATGCAAGCTACCTTAGAAGGTCTTGAGCTAGCTATAAAGGAGTTAGCTATTAGCAGTAAGAAGACTAGAACTATTCTATGAAGGCCTATTATATAAGATGCTATAGTGACTAATATATTGCCTAGTGATCTCGAGGATTATAACCTATAAGGACTATAGGAAGCCGGGAGAGCTATAATATATTATGCTTGCAATGCTCTTTAGCCTCCCTTACTCCTAATGCAATGGACTAATTACCTGCCTAAGTCTAGGATATATGCAACTTATATCCTTAATAGTCTTATTAGCATTAATTAATGGGATTAGATCCTCGACCAAGCTATTCAAGGTATTATGCGCAAGGAGGCGCCGATTGAAAGTTACTAGGATTGATATAAACGGAGGTATGGTTAGACTTGGAAGGTCATAGGGAGGAAGGATAATAGGAGGGAGGTTGCTCGATAGGAGACTAGGACTTAATTAAATGGTTTATATAGACTTTGAGCATGGTTTAGCTAAGCTAGTGATTGAAGACTACTTTGGGGTCGAGGATACTTATACCTAAGGATAGGCAATATCCTCGAGGGGAGGTTTATATTGGCATTGGAGCTCGCATACTATGATTGGTCCATTTTCATAGTCTTTAAGTATTTAAGGATGCATTTATCCTTAGTAGAATGAGATAAGTAGACTTTCCCTTGACTTTATACTTCCTTCTTAAAATGTATTATTAAATTGAATTGTTCCTCAATGAACTCTTTCCCTTTTATCTTTATGATTTTATGAACTATTTAATTAAATGCAGTCATGACCGAATTATATAACAATTTTTGAGATTTGAGAGCTTGAGTCAGGCATTTTGAGAGTCTTAGTGGGATATATTGAGGCCCGTTCCGCGCCCTTGATCTCAGGGGATAAACCTGTCTTTGGCGGTGGTGTGTTTCCTCCCTCCAATAAATTAATAAGACTTAAATATCCTTTAAGATAAATTTTTATTATAAAATTAAGCTTAATTATATCGCTCTTTATCTTTATAGCTTATAAGGACTTAATATTAAAGGACTTTGCAATTTCAATTTAGCTGCTCTTTGCAGGGGACTATTTGATCCTTTGGGGCTGAGTTTGCCAATCTACTGAATTTCCCTGAAATTCCTGCTCTTTGTAGACCCTCATTTCCCCTCCTTGTTTGGTGGAGTCTATGTGTGCGTGCGCGAGTGTGTGCTGTAGCTTCTCACGAAATATATAAAGGCAACTATTGCTTATACACGTAGGTAGTAATAGAATCTTGGTATATTACTATATGAGTACTTCAGCGGTTACAATTGGAGCACAACTAGCGAGTTTCTTCAAGGTGGGCAATGTCGGCGATGTAGGCGTTGCATAGCCTCAACGCCTCCGTGCCACCACAATGCGGAAATGGCCGTGCTGGCAAGGCACCCTAACATGCCACACATAAACCGAAGTCGTGTTAGGTGCCCTCATCTCACTTGTTCTGCCTTGCACTTTCACCTGATTCGTTCCAGGCTGCACATTCCCATTGCCCGGCACAGCTATTGATTTCACGGGCTGCAGAGGTTCCTTTCCGCTGCTGCCTCCCCTCCCCGTGCAACAAGAAGTACTGGTTGTGCAACAGGATGCACACTTCTGCGCGGGCGGTGGCTGTAGAAGTTCATGGGCATTGGCTCCCGTGCTGGCCACTCAAGAGGTCATGAGTGATATCTGTGCTGATCACCTCTGAAAAGGCGAATCATTTGATTGCTAGCTGTTATCGGGCGTTGACGAGACCTTCCAATGCCTGAAAAGCAAGCCATCCTTGCATACGGTGGCTGCACTATTTATTCTTCAGCTCGAGCCTTATTAGGACTGCGGCTGAGAAGAAGAGATTGAAGAGTGTGTTTGCCGACCACGAGGATGCCTTCCTCGCTTTCTTTAGAAAAACTCTTTTACTTGTTTTTTAACCCTTTAGTATAGGGGACTTGGAATCAAGCTTTTTCTTTGCTTGCCCAGACTTATTTGCAAGGCTATACTTTTCTCTGAGACATTGACCCTCTCACGACATCAACTGAAGACAAATCATCATGATTTACCCCCGAGAGACGGCTGTTCCGCGAGCTGTTTACGTCGAACGAAGCGAGTCGATCACCACAGAGCCTCCTATTGCTTATGCCCTTAACCCTAGACAGCATGGTCAACTTGCTGCTAGGCAAGAGAGATCATTGGACTCGTCTGAAGTAGTGACTGCAACATGTGGCTATGTTCTAAATGGCGGTATGTATTTCCTCATCATCACATGTATCCTTGAGATGTGAAGCACGTTCTTGTCAAGAGAAGCTGACAGGATTTACTTTAGGTACTTGGGGACAATGGGCATGCGACTCTGCAACCACCTGCAAGACCATTGCCGGTAGAAACTTTGGCTGTTTTTCCACCGTTTACACAGCTTGCTATCCTAGTACCGAGTGGCTTTCCGTGACCACCATTGATAATCGAGCACTGTATTGGTACGCGCTTTTGCCTGTCTTCGCCCTCTGGAACAGTTCGTAACTAACACTTTTCTTAGTACCGAGAGCACTTGGACAGAATGTGCCACCGGCTATAAGACGTTTGGCGACGGCGTCATCACCGGATACATCTGCGGCATTCCTGAAGTGGCCGGAGATAACAGCGTCGTCGACAATACGCTGGAAGCTGAGACGACGACCGAGACGACCGATGCAGTGTCTACGGAATTTACTAGTCACGCGACTAGTGGAACTGTCACTTCTTCGAGCGCGACATCAACTGCAACTGGAGGCGCTGGTGGATCTAGCACTCCCGTCGGTGCCATTGTCGGTGGTGTCTTGGGAGGAGTCGCCCTCATCGCGCTAGTAGCCTTTGGCATCTGGTTCATCCTTCGCAAGAATAACTCCGCACGCAACACAGAGTCTGAGATTGCAGCTCAGAACCAGAACTCTCCCATTAGTCCTGTTATGGCATACAGTCCCGCAACGCCCAGTTCTCCCCAGCCTCCCACCTATCAGTCGATGTCTCCCGTGTCCCCGCCGATGGATGCACAGGGCGCGTACATCCATCAAAATTTCATCCCTCAACCAACTCCGCCTGTGATGAGTCAAAAGGAGACGCGACAGCCCACTGCGACTGAGATGCCTACCGAGAACTACCGGACTTCTGGACCCCCTGTTGAGATGCAGTGATTAACTCGGGTTCGACTCAAAGGACGTTGAGTGAGTAAGATGGTGTCCCGACACGTAGCATAGGACAGTTGAGCTGCCATTTCTATATATTTGAAGCTGTAGGTTCTACGGTCCTATGCGCAGCGTTACTTTAAGTGAAACAGGAGGCCCCTGTTATAGTTGCGAGGTATAACGAAATAGGTATTCCCAAGTGTTAATCGCAGAGTGTTTACATTAGCAGATAGTCGAGGCTACTATATCTAGACAGGTTAGATATTATTTTAAGTAATATATATAAGTTAATTATCTCTCTTCGAGGGAACCTAAGTGGAGTTTAAAAATAAGATGGAATGAGGTGTGCTATTTTCTTTTTAACTCTATTAACCTTATTATAACAGTCCTCTATAGTTAGCTTTATCTTCGATGGCAGCTCTTAGGGACTCTAGCTTAGCTTTATAATCATAGCTATTTATATCTCTTTAAGATATATTAACGTACATAATAAGCATGCAGCGCAGATAAGCATGCAGCGCAAAAATCCCTCAATTCCTTCTCTTTCCATTTAATCAATTGATTTTTAATAACAAATTATATCTCAATTAAATACTAATGCAAGAGTCCTTCTTGCCCTTTAAGCTCTTCAAAAAGACCTAAAGCTAAGCATCTAACGCGCTGCAGCTCTCTATATAGTCTCAGAATAGAGCATATGTCGCTGCTAGAAGGGCATCACTTCTTGCGCTGATTGGGCCCTAAAGCAGCGCAAGCTATCTAACCTAGAGGAATAGACAATTGCTAGGTATAACTTATTAATAAGTATTAAGCTTATAACTTTATTAAGTAATAGCTATAGCTTTAAATATATTTATTTTATAAATATAATTATAAAAAGGCTTAATATAAAGACTTAATCTTTAAATTCTTCTTATTAAGCTTATATTAATTTCTTCTTTAATAATCTTTATTATTATATTATACTTAGCTTAGCTTTTATATTAATCTTAATATATAAGGAGCCCTTAAGTTAAGCTAAGGCCCTTATCTTTAATAGTACTTATTTACTTTTATAATATTCTTATTATTATTATAATATTATTTATATAATATTAAATCTTAAAAATAAGTAATTAATATAACTATCTCTTATATAACTTTAATAATTTTAAGTATTAAAGATTAATATACTTTTATAAGTTTTAAAGAAATTTAATATAAAAGGTTAAGATATATTACTTTTTATATATCCTTTTAAAGTATTTCTCTATAAAATTAAAATATAAATAAAACTCTTATAATAATTAGCCCTTTTATTAATAAGCATTTTCTCACTATAAAATAAATAAAGATTTATAATTCTTAGAGTTCTTAATTAAGAATAAGATTTAATCTTTAAATTACTCTTAATTATTTTAAAGATCTTCCCTTATCTTTATATTCTTTTTATTAAGATATTAATCTTATTTTATCTTGCAATTAATACTTATATTATTTTAAGCTTAAAGGATCTTCTTATAATTCTTTTAATATTATCTTAAGGCCTCTTAAAATATTCTTCTTAAGTTATTTAATTAATTATCTCTTTTTCTTAAGGTAATAAAGAGATTAAATATTATTATATTTCTTATTTTAATTTCTATATTATAATTTAAATAGGAATTATTAAAATATTAATAAGTTTATAATTATATCTCTATAGAAGGGCCCTTATAAGTCTCCTCTTAAAGTTTCTTAATTTAAGTCTTTAAATCCTTAAGTTTCTTTAAGTTAATAAGTTATTATTATATTACTATAAGTTTTACTTCTATTAAGGCTAAATTAACTATTTCTCTTATTATTATTATTAATATAGCAATTAATAGCTACTTAATTTTTAATAGGTTAATACTCTCTTAAGAGCAACTTGCCCTTTTAGTTTAAGTTATTATTTCCTAGGTAGCTAGCTAAGGGAGAAGCTTTATAATTATAAGTAAATTTTATAAGTAGCATTATATAACTAAGTAAGATAATAATATTCTTAGGTTTTATATTAAGACTAAAGCTTGCAAGAGAAAGCTTTATTGCTATAAGAGATTTTTAAGGGGGTTTTATCTGCCCCTTGCTATTTATAGGAGTCATATGCCCTCATATAACCTAAGCCGCAACTAACTTCTTATTATACTAGCCTCCTTAACTCTTAAGTATTAAAGATATTAAAGATAGCTAAAGAGGCTATATCTTAATTAAAATACTTAAAAAGGCAAATCTATAAGCTTTAAAGTAGCTCTCTAGCCTTTATTTTAAAGGCTTTAACTTCTCTTTCTAAAGGAGCAGAAGCAATTATATATTAAATAGCACTTTTAAAGTCTAAGGTATAGGACCTTTAGCAGGCAAATGCAACCCTTAGCAAGAGGCATAGGGCAAAGTAGACCTAGCTACAAAATAAAGGGAAGATAACTATATAGGAAGGAAGAGACGCAATTAATTAAATAGTCCTTAATGCAAAGGGAGAAGCTAAATTATCTAGAAGGAGAGGGCAAGAGAGGGAGGCCCAATTAAAGGAAAGGCTATATAAGCTATGCTGCTAGCCTAGTCATAATGCAAGAACTTATGAGATAGTAATTAAGACCTCTAAAGAATAAGATAGCAATTAATTTTAATTAATTAAATAGTCTATTATATTTTTATTAAGGTTTATAGATTATATATTGAGAAAAGTGATACGCATGCTTGTCTGGTGCGCATGCTTATTATATATGTTAAACTATAAATAATTATTAGCATTAATATTGTCTTAAAATAGAGATTCTAACTGAGCAAATAGCTCCCATATCTATACGCCGCCGTAGGATAAATATAAATCTTGGTCCCCTTCTCCCTTAAATTTTCTTCCTCCTTCTGGCCATCCTCTTCGCCTTGGCCATGCTGGCCATCTTCGTCGTTCGGGTCGTCTCTGCGGGCCTTGTTTGATTTTGCGGCAATTGATGGCTCCTCCGATGCAATCCCATTCGACAACGCATGAGTACTGCTGTCAGATTTCGGTGGCTTATTGCACGCGCATTCCTGAGTTTGCCTAGAAGATTGCTGCTTCGTAGCCCCGACTGCTGTTAGGACGCCGACTGCTATATGCGACAAGGCTTCACCAAGCCATCTCACGGCAGCTTCACCTGGGAGCCACGCATCACTTCTGTTCCCACCCGCTTCAGCAAGTCGATTTCCTGAGTTGTCGGTTAGCGCTAGCCTTGACTAACTATATTGAATGTCAATTGGTGTAGAATACTTACCCTTTGGGTGGACGTCGATCTCCTCGCGAAGCCCTCTAAGAGCATTATCTCCTTCGCCATAGATGAGCGGCATATAGACGTTGAATATGCCCAATAGCGAGTACGCTTTGTCTTCTTCGCGCTTGGTCTGGCGGTTTTCTGCCCATGACAATCGTTCATCAATGCTAAACTGAGATAGAGGAGCTCCTCGAAGCGCTGCAATAGCAATTCCCGTTGTCTCGTGAATTTGTTGCTCTAGACTTCGCTTATCACCAATTCGGTTACCTTAGGAGAAGAATTCAATCGAACTAGGGGCAAGAAGCTCTTGGAGTGTCCAGCCCCGAGTGAACCATCTGCTTTTCTAAAAAGCTGATTCGCAGGGCAGCTGGCCAAACTTATCATTGGTATCAAATGCAGGGTTCGAAACATCCGACAATAGACATAGCGACATAGCATTTAGCCGCATGGTGGTACCAGCGAAACATGGAGTAAATAGCCTCTTGAAGCTCAGCGCTGCTTGGCTTGTCGATGTAGCAAGTATCCACCCAGAAGTATCGTAGGCCGTGGCTGGCTCCTTTTTCTCCGCAGAGCCGGATCTTGTTATAGCCAGCCTTGCTCTTGCCCGTATCATCTAGTCTATCAGGTCCTTGAAGGTGGCCTCGTCTGCGTCAGCACGCCATGTGTGCGAAAGTATGGCATACGGTGGAATATTGTCACTAACTAGGAGCTTGGTCAGCCTGAATTCGTCGTCGTTGCTGTGTTCCAAAAGACGTATTTCTATCGCATGGAGGTTGACAGGCTCAGACGGCGGCAGTCCGATGGAAAGAACGAAACTCGGCAATTCGCTCGTCGGGTGACAATAACATGCACGCTTATAGAGGTCAACGCAATATAGCAGAAAAGCGAGAATGCCAAAAATCTATCATCGGTGCACATGAGGTGCTGGGCATCCACCCAGGTATGCCAGGCTAAGGTTCCCAGCACTTAGATAAGGAGAAATATTTATTCAATACCCTTGGTAGCTGGGAATGGATAACATGGTAACGTTGGAACTCGTACATATATATATCGGAGGCTATCTTCTGTCTCATCCACATTATTCTGGGTCCAAGAGATAGGCAAGCTTCTATAACGTCTTTCCAGAACCACCTCCGTTCAAGTTTCTGTGCAGTGGCCCCCTCCTCTGTGGACCGAAGCTTAGGCTTGGCCCACCATTATTTCTCGTAAATCGCAACACCCAGACTACGTAGTACAAGCACTTCGTCAACCGGCAACCCTTACCTTGTCAAGGCTGAGCGCAGGGGGGAGAGCCGTCCGTGCTCGGTCTCATTGGCGATAGATATTGAACCTAAAATAGTGGATTCGAGCCGTCCAAGCCGTCCAAGACAGCCACACCATTTTAGTACAATCACTAGCCAAGGAATTCTTCCGGATTTACCAGTTACCCCTGAAGACAGATCCCGGCAACGGGTGTCCCATTGTAGCATAGCTGGTAGCACGGACATCAGGAGATTGCTCCAGCGATTCATATCAGGGGCTACGTGCATTATCAGCTACGTAGAACACCGGCACATGTTAAAGACTTATACAGTACGAAATGCCCTGTACTGGGCATGCTGATTGGGTATATTTCATCGTTCCAAAATCAGTTGAGATAGTTGATATGTCGTGGTCACTCCAAGCTAGCTAGGAACTACTTATGTCTTAATGCCACCACCCGCGTTCCGTTGTAGTCAAGTAATTAATCGATCTCTCGTACCAACCCAAGGAAACAGAGTTGCTCTATTAGTCTCGTGGCCATCTGGCTATGTCGTTATACTCGGAGCCGCCACCCGCGCAACCATTTAGCGAGGGTAAACCTACACTGTTAGTGGCCTGGTGGATTACCCTCTTTTGTTCTGCTATCATATTGGTGCGCCTCATCGGGCGATGTATTCGAGTCGAAAAGCTGTTCCTCGAGGACAAGATCGCTGCCGTGGCACTCTTGCCGCTCTTTCTCCGCATCATATGTGTCCATGTGGTTCTTCTGTATGGAACAAACAATGCCGATTTCACGAGTCTGGACCTGTCGAGTGATCAGATCCGGAAGAGAGACATAGGGAGTCGTATGGTTCTTGCTAGCCGTGTGTTTAATGCTGCAACGTAAGTGCATCCTCGAACGCATTTATTCTACGCTGTCAATTCCTGAAACGCTGACCAAACTCGGCCTTCTAGGCTCTGGGCTCTCAAGTTCACTACCGTCGAGTTCTTCAGGCGGCTTGCAGAGTCTACACGTCAGAAGCTATACTTGCGCATGGTCATATCCATACGCTGGACTCTCGTCATCACATTTCTGGCTATTGTAGTGAGCGATCTGGCCGAGTGCCAACCCGTTGCTCACTATTGGCAAGTGCTACCAGATCCTGGGGGACAATGCCGTCAAGGCTTTGCGCAGTTATTGACAATGGGCGTGTCCAGCGTGGTGATTGACATACTCCTCATCATGTTTCCGATACCAGTCATTGTATCAAGCCGCATTGCAATGAAGCGCAAGGTCCTGCTGGTGCTCCTCTTCTGCCTGGGGTTTGTCACTGTGGGAATAACAATCTATCGGCTTATTGCTGTTATTGACAAGCATGGTGATCAAATTGTTCGAACCATGTGGTCTACGATTGAGTTGCTTGCGGCGACAACGGTTGCGAATATCGTGGCGTTGGGATCCTTCTTGAGGGACAGCGGCGTGAAGAAGGTCAAGTTCAAGCCTAGCTATGGCAGTAGGTCTCAGACTACAGTCTCCCGTCGACCAGAAGCGACTACAACAACGGCGAGTCGTTGGAACGAACTTGATGAGGAAAGCAATTCCGAGGACAAGCATTGGCCGTATAAGCAGACCATTATCGAGACTAGAGCGGCCTCTTCCCCAAGAAGAGCAACTAGTCCGACAGCAAGCGAACACTCCCTGATATCTTCAGAAATGAGCTCGTGCTCGGCGCCGAGCAACACTGAGCGCCAGTTGCATGAGCCAAGGCCACCCTCTCCAGTTTTCAAAGCAGCATAGATAACACGGTAGAATAATTCAATAACGTTTCCATCTTCAAGCGCCAATAGCTGGGCGAAATCCACCACACCAAGTAATGTCTTGTCCTCACGCAATCGATATAACGTACATGTATTAGATAACCATACTAGGCAGGTCGTTGCAAAAGCTGGTACACTAAGCGGTGGGGACACCATGGGGTCACGTCAACTTCAGCAAGCCACCAGCCAGCCACAAGACAGTTATCAGTGAGTAGTATCCGTACCTGAAACAATAACCATCTTGCTGGTGCGATTGTATCTTTATCCATTTCCCCCACTGTCTTCATAAAGCATTATATCACCAGACGATAAGCCGCCAAAGTTCTTTCATCAGTCACCTCTCGTCTCGACCGTTCGAAACTTCAAGCTATAAACGGCCGCACGAGCCATTATCGAGTCCAGTGGCATTTCAGACTCCACCGATATTCAGGGCCTCCTGCCGGTTGCGGCGGCAATTAAGTGACTGGGTTTATTTGGTCCTAGCGAAGTGATCCTAGCCCCTGGGGCTGATAAGCACAGCCAGTAGTCCGTCTTGGCGTACGGGGTTGACAGGCCTAGCGCATCTACTAACCCTTTTGGATGGCTCCCTCCTGAGTCCTGAAGTTTCGCCATCGCTTCCATGTGATGCGTGCAGCACGGTGTCGGCCCATCAGTGCGGTCTGTCGACTGAATGAGACCTCGGTCAACGACCGATCGACTGGTTCTGGAATGGCACAAAGGGGATGTATCTTGTTCCAAGGCGTCTACTAGGGGGTAGCGTATGCAATCGAGGTGGCTCCCCACGTGGAAACATGAGCTATGGTTCCTTGTTGTCTAAGCGAGGGCCCCCTAGCTCCATAGAAAACCTGGAGAAGGCGTTATCAAGATCATGGGAGCCGATAGTTAGTTAGCTGCTGTTTTGAGTGTGGTTCTTCAAGCATTTGCCACCCTTATCCCTCCTTTCTTCGTCATCCAGGAGAAAGGCGAGCGAGACTGAATATGCCAGCCACAACTTAAATCTTCTTTATACACATCCTTACGAAACATTTCCGCACGTAGAAGCACCGCGACCATCAACTTGCTCGCCACACAAATCCCCGCACCTCGGCTATAGCCACCATGAGGCTCGATATTACGCGCACGTGGGACGTCAATGTCGATGTCGTCGAAATGAAGGACCTCCCTCAACAAATGGAGGGGGCCAAGTCCAAGGGAACCAGTACTTATATTGCGTCGACGACCGAGACGCCAAAGAAATCAGCGCACCAACGCCTGCCGCAGGAATGGCTTGATGGATTCCGACGAGCTTCGAATAATTCGGCGGGAGGCTACCAGACGAACGAAGATGCCTCAATCCCTCCCCCTATCAGCGATCGGTTCTACGACCTACGCGCCGCCAATGCCAAGACTGCTAATTCAGGCCTTGCGCGAGAGCTGAAGTCTCGTCATTTGCAGATGATTGCCATCGGTGGCTCAATTGGTAAATTATGCCTTTCCTTTCCTGTCGCTGCAACACCATTCCCAATTGAAAGCGAAGCTTAAAAATTATAAAAGAAAATGGAAACAAGTAAAACTTTCCAAAAGATATCGTCAGCTGATTCATCACAAGGCACTGGCTTATTTGTTGCGTCCGGCATGGCACTCTGGCGTGGAGGGCCTGCCTCCCTTCTCCTGGCATATCTTATCGTTGGTTTTGTGCAGTACTGCACCATGCAATCGTTATGCGAGCTGGTGGTGACGTTTCCAGTATCTGGATCCTTCTCACACTTTGCTACGCGTTTTCTAGATCCCTCGTGGGGTTTTGCATTGGGCTGGAAGTATGTTGAAATCGTTGTGCTACAAGATCCTGACTCTAACATGTTATCACCAGTTACGCTATTCAATGGCTCGTCATTCTACCTTTGGAAATCATCGCCGGTGCCTTTACCGTTGAATATTGGAATGACGGTCTTCCAAAGGCCGTATTTGTGACAATCTTTCTCTTCGTGATTGTTGTGATCAACTTGTTTGGTGTTAGGGGGTATGGCGAAGCTGAATTCGTATTCTCCATTGTCAAAGTGACGGCCGTGATAGGTTTTATGTGAGTTCCCGTTCTGTGCTTGATGCATACGTAGTTTCTGTTCCCGGAGAAGAGAGCTAACTGGAATCAGCCTCCTTGGAACTGTAATCAACATCGGTGGAGGTCCACACCAAGGATACATCGGTGGCCAATACTGGCGTAATCCCGGAGCCTTCAACCATGGGTTTAAAGGGTTTTGCAGCGTCCTGGTGACTGCGATGTTCTCATTCGCAGGAACTGAACTTGTTGGTCTAGCAGCAGCTGAGACAGCAAACCCTCGGAAATCCCTTCCCACTGCCATCAAGCAAGTCTTCTGGCGCATTGCTATTTTTTACATTGTTTCGTTGATGCTAGTCAGTTTTCTAGTTCCGTTCGACGAACCGCGCCTCTTAGGAGCTAAGAACTCTGTTGACGCGTCAGCTAGTCCTTTCGTCATTGCTATCGAAAGTGCTGGTACGACGATTCTTCCAAGTGTGATGAACGTTGTCATTCTTATTGCCGTTATATCGGTCGGCAATTCGGCGGTATTTGGCGCGTCTCGAACCATGGCTGCTCTCGCCCAACAAGCTCAAGCACCCAAGATCTTCGCATACGTCGATCGCCAGGGTCGACCATTGGTTGCTATTGGCTTGTCATTGGCCCTAGGGCTTCTTGCATATCTTGCCGACGTCAAGGCACATTCAGTAATTTTCGACTGGCTCTTTGCCATCAGTGGGCTGAGCAGCCTTTTCACCTGGGCAAGCATCTGTATGTGTCATATTCGGTTTAGACAGGCATGGAAATATGCAGGACGGACCTTGGAGCAGCTCCCATTCCGCTCCCAGATGGGAACAGTGGGCTCCTGGTTTGCGTTAACTGGGTATATTCTTATTCTTTGTTCTCAGTTCTGGGTTGCAGGGTCGCCAGTCGGTCAACAATTAACTGGGGCCGAGCTGGCACAGAACTTTTTCTTGACAGTCATGGCTTTCCCTATTGTGCTTCTCTTCTGGATCTGCCATAAGATATGGTTCAAGACAAGTATAACCGCGATTCGATCCATAGATGTTGATACGGGACGGCGATACGGGATAGGTCGAGTGGCTAAAGATGATAGTGGAGAGCAGGCGTCGTGGCCGTTGTGGAAGAAGATATTTCGCTCTCTGTGCTAGTGATTCTGTTAGATGGCGTCTAGTCTACGGCACATTTTGTATAATAATTTGTTCATGAGAAATTAAGATATGATAATTCATAGACTCAAGTTAACTGAAGGTTGCCTAGCGTGTGTAAATGAACTAGATTTGGTCTGCATACCCATACCTTGGCGACCGGGCTTAGCTAGTGGTGACAAATGATATGGTGAGTGGTTCTTATTAGTGCTTTCATCCTCTCGATTAATTAAATAAGGAGCGAAATGTATATGCATTCAATCATGGAATAACGGTCTAGAAATCCCGAAGAGAAGTTATCTATTCGGAAACCATGGATCTGCCAATAATGCAAGGATGGAAATACAACTCGATTCAGTGACTTGAGCGAGCCTATACGAGGATAGAGTCGCTCCAATCGAAGGCAAGAAAGGAGAAACGCTTAAAGGTCCTCATAGTGGGATAGTCCGAGCAGCACAGCATCAAGTCCTCTAAGCTTGAAAATTTGCCTTGAATGAAAGAAATAATTCGAGTGTCTGGATCGCAACGTGAAATTATTGGAATTTTAAGCTGTATCTGTTTCTGAGGCGATATTGCTTGAAGTGAAAATCCACAAACTCGACAGCTGATGACTTGCGGTGATTAACGGAGCCCGGTAAAAACGTTGACAAATATCTACACATCCCCGTTCGTTATAGCATCGAAGCGAGATCTCGCGTCTAGAAGCTAACGCGACAGGGAGTTGCACTTTATCATATTCTATAAATAAGCCTCTTTTCAACTAGTAGGCTTCCCTTACTGGTAACCTAATTGTTATATTTATTAGATAGGGCTATTCAAGCAGCTATGGCTGTAGTAAGCTGAGACGTTGTTTCATCATAAAGATAGCACTTTCTTCATATGTTACTAATATATTCACTGCGAAGATCTAGCTTTTAAACGCCCAGTCTCATGACTGCGGATGACTACGAAATTTGAATAGCCTAGTGTATTGACCACAAAACTCAAATGAGTAATTTACGCCAACAAGGCACATCGAGGCCCGTAGAATGGAGGGCAGAAACCAAAATGTGGTACGCAGTGAGAGGAAAATACAAAATGGCGGTGAGTATGTTGCATTTCTGTGTGCTTGGCTTGTATCTGCAATTACAATTGATTGCGTGGCACCACACAAACGCAGCGTCGCGCAGCCAATGTCGTAACTCGTCTACCCCGGTGTCTGACGGTCACCGCCAGCATACACTGTAGTCGGGCAAAAGTGCGGTTCTGAACTGGCCATCTGGTCCGTTGAAGCAACCACTACGCGAAACTAGCTGCAGGAAATGGGTTCCATAGGCTTTGCATAGTAACGTTCGACTCTCACGAACGTCCAACGCGCTAATCAATTAATCGTCATTGGATCTTACTAGCAGTTACTCTAGAACTTTGAGGGTATAACCAGATACTTCACCGTATTATTGTTTCCCTGACAAAGATCATTTAAACTTCATCATAAATTCTGTTGCCTGCCTCCACCTACTTCTTCGGATATCTTGTCTCGTTAATCTCAGCTCACACGCCGGCCATGGAGGTTGGGATTTTGGCGAGTTGCATCACCTTGGCCGCCGTCGGCAAGCACGCCGTCACTCTGTGCCATAATGCAGTCAAGGTTTCTAAGACCGCCCGTAAACAGGAAAAAAAGCTCGAGACTCAGATTCGGCATATGAAAAATCTTCAGAAAACCATCGAGAGATACGGCAAATCTACCCTTACCCTCAAGGCATGTAAGCAGGTTACCAAAGCAACAAACGCTCTGAAGGATTTCCGAAAAGCAACGAAGTGTCTCAACTGGGACAAAATTTGTGGTGACACTACTTGGAATCAGTTGCAAGCCTGGCTAAAGTGTCTTCGAGATCGTGTCAACTATGCCTTCTTTCCTTCGAAGTTGAACAAATACTTGCGGCGGGTTACGGACCATCGAATCAATCTTGATGAAATCCATCGGCAATACATGCTGTAAGTCTCCACAGACGGCAGCAGACCCATAAACTGTTCATACTTTGGCTAACTCCTCTCCCTCGAACTTCCAGTTCCTATATAGAGAAGGAAAAAGACCTGACTCCCCCCCCTCACATTCCCAATTCGTATATAGAGAAGGAGAAAACCCAAGATACTAAAGGCCCGACTCCACCCCCTCGAATTCCCAATTCGCATGCAGAGAAGGACAAAATCCAAGATATTAACGACTCACAAGAAGAGAGTCCCTCGAGAGTCAAGGCTGAGGCTGGATCTGGTTCCGGAACTGGCAAAGGCCCCATAATAATTGGCGGCCTGGGTGGTGGTGCAGTTGCAGTTGCAGTTGGTACTGGAGTTGGTGCTGCTGTTGGAGGTCTATTAGGATGGTACTTCCGCTAAGACGTTACTCCTACAAAAAAAGATTGGGTGGAGTGCGCCAGTTTCGGCTAAGAATGAGGTTCGTTGGGTCTCTTGTATCACAATGAATGTACTATACATGTAGCGCCGGGTATGAAGCAAAAGCAAATAGATTGCGACCATTCATTCCAGAATTTGAAGTCGTCCCCAATAGGCGTAGTGAACATGCATAGTACTAGATATCGCCACATTCTAGGTGCGGGCGGCGTTGTAGAATAAATTGTCCTTTCCTCTCCCCATACAGTTAAATAGATTATAGCTCCCCATAAAATATAGGTTAATATTTATTATTATTATAACGTACATCACAAGCGAGTGGACCACCCAAGCGAGTGGACCATAAATCCCTCAAATCTCCTCCTTTCCATTTAATCAATTAATTCTCAATAGCAAAGAATGTCTCAACTAAATAAAGAAGTAAATATCCTTCTTGCTATTCAAGCTCTTCAACAAGACCCAAAGCTTAGCATCTGACGCGCTGCAGCTATCTATACAGTCCCTCGTATAACCCTTATTTATCGATAGAAGGGCCTGCATTCTCGAGCTAATCTTATACTTAATTCGCAGAAGCTATCTAATCTAGAGGAATAGATAATTATTAAGTATATCCTTGATCTAGATTCTTAAGGGTTTCCTTTATGCCTGCTTACTATTAAAGAAATGGCTAATTGATTGCTTGCTAAGCAAGAGGCATAATCTATTGGTAAGTATTAGGCTTTTAACTTTATTAGGCATTAACTATAGCTTTAAATGCATTCCTTTTATAAATATAATTATAAGAGGGCTTAATATAAAGATCTAGCTCTTATTTGCTAATAGTTCTTGCTTATAAAGAATATAATAGCAAAATATAGCATTAAGTTAAATGATCTATTTAACTTTAATAAGATTAGCTTCCTTATAGGCATTATTAGCAATAGAATGATTATAATAGATATAGAAAGGCAAGGAAACTTAAAATCAATCTAGCTTAAAAGCTACGAGTGGGTTATAGTTATCTAAGCTATAAATATAGCTAAGTAGTCAATCCCGCTATTTATTATTATTGCAAGTCAATATCATCTTGCAACTTAGTATCAAGATCATAGCCTTCTAGGCAATTGAGCTATCTTAATAACCTAGAATGGCTAGACTAATAACGAGATAGGGCTTAAGTGGCTAAAGCACTTTAATTAATATATAGCCACTCAATCAAATGGTCTCTATTGTCTCCTAATCCTCGATAGGCATAGGAGCTACCATTCAACCGAATTCAAGGACTATTGCAAGGAACATAAGATCATTACACTCTATATGCCCCCTCATTCATCATATCTACTTTAGCCTCTTGATATAGCCTGCTTTAGGCCGCTTAAGCAGGCATATAGAAAGCAGGTAGAGCGTTTGATCTAGAGCTCGATAACCTATATCTCGAAGACCGAGTTCTTCCTAGCATTTCATGCTGCCTTCTAAGCCTCCCTTATAGAGAAAAATATTAAGGGGGGTTTTAGAGGAGCTAGGCTTATTCCTCTTAGCCTAGAATCAGTTATTTAGAAGCTCGATATGCAGCTATGGACTCCAACGCCTGCCGAAGGGGAGCCTGACCTCCCTAGCCCTTGGGTCTCTTCAATACCAAGGACAGCAACTGAGGCTAGCTCTCAGTCAGAATACCTCAGAAGACGGATCAGAAGACATCAAAGCAGCTCCCCGGCCTCTATTTTAAGGGCCCTAAACTCTCTTGCTAAAGGGACAGAAGCTATGATGCATCAAGTGGCCCTATTGAAGTCCGAGGTCTAGATCCTTCGGCAGGCAAATGCAACCCTTAGTAGGAGACATAGGGCAAAGCGGACCCGGCTATAGGACAGAGGGAAGATGACTATATAGGAAGGAAGAGATGCAATCGATCAAATAGTTCCTAATGCAGAGGGAGAGGCCGGATCGTCGAGGAATAGAGGCCAGGCAAGGGGGGCACAATCGATGGAAAGGCGCTATGGGCTCTGCAGGCAGCCTAGTCATAACTTAAGGACCTATGAGATAGTAATTCAGACTTTTGAAGAAGAGGAGAGTGATTAGTTTGAATTGATTGAATAGTTAGTTGTGTTTTTATTGTGATTTCTAGTTAGAAGGTTAGTTAAAGTGGTCCACTCGCTTAGGTGGTCCACTCGCTTGTGATGTACGTTATCTATGTTATAGAAATCATGTTTTCAATTAAATCGCTCAAGGATATAGGGCCACCCTCTTGAGAATCTTGCCCTTGTAGTCTCCACATCTCCTCACGGTTTCATGTTCCTTGAAGGTTAGACCTTATTCAAGTGGCCGGGTGTTACTATACAGCTTATGAAGTGTAAATCAACTCAACAAGGAGCAGTGTGTATATTTGCCCTCATGAAGGGCATGGATACTCAGCATGGATACTCACCAAGAAGCGGTTTTAATATTCACACAGCAGTAGACATGACTGCTAAAGCGTTTTACTGGCTCAACTAGGGCGTGACGGTGTAAGTTGCGTGGTAGGAGTTCTGCAATGTGGGTCATCATTTATTCATCATTCTGATTGGCTTAATGCGTCCTGGTACGTTGTCGGTGTTCGTTGCAGTGTCGGCATTCTGTTAATTATTAGTAACTATAGCTTGGAATGTGACTCTTGTGATTCGAGCGGTCTTACCGTCTATGAATAATTCGCTTAGGACTAGAGATGAGACCAGCTAGTTTCATGGGCAATCTAACAAGTCTGGCCTTCACAGTGCTCCTGCAAATGTTAGAAGGTAGCATTGTTTTAGTTAGATGATACCCGGAAGGGCCATGAGCAAAAATTGGGGCAGCGCACTCCATTTTCTTTCTTCTTGTACTTCCCGATCGGTAATGAGCCCATCGTGATAGATCATATAGTGCCTCGTCGTCGTCATCTCAGTGGGGTTGTTTTGCACATAATCTCGTCGACGGACGTGTGATTCTGACTTGAATCAGAAGTTACCTCCTAGTCACAGCTTGTACTGGGCTGAGACTTGCGCATAATAATATAGGTTAATTAATTAGTTAAAAATGGCTTAGAATATGAAAGCCATAGAGATTCCTTTATATATACAAACCACTTATTAAGCATAAATCTATTGAGAAGTTCACAATGTTTTATTTTTTTCTAGATATACTCAACAGTTGTTCCGCTGGCGTAATCCAACAGTGACTAGTGCCTAGGAAGTTACATAAGATGCTCAAGGTTCCGTCCATCTATAAGCTGACCCCGGGTGGTCGTTTGCTAGTCTGCCGCCATTCCCTAGTTCTAGACCGAGGTAGTTTTCGCGCGTCGTTCTACCCTCCGCTGCCTTAGCGTCCCAAAATACATCCCTTTTCTTCAGTTCTGGAATTAGATATGTCACCACATCTTCCAAGTCGCCAGGGGCGACCGCGTAGGAGACGTTGAAGCCGTCGATTCCGGCCTCATCTATCCACGCCTGTAAGAGGTCGGCCACCGTCTTGGCAGAACCGATCGCTCGCGGGTGCGGACCTCCCAAGGCAAGCTCCCGGGCAACGCGCTCCTTGGTCCATCGGATCCTATCACTCCCAGGGATGGTAGAGTGGAAAGATGATACGATGCTCTGGATGGCACCCGGACCGCTGAACCGAAGATCTTCGTCATCCCTGAAAGCACCTAGGTCCTGGCCTGTCCATCCGCCAAAGAGCGCCAAGGAACCATCAAGGTCCGCATAGGAAAGGTATTCCTCGTACTTGGCTTGGGCCTTCTCATCAGTCTCATCTACTATGATAAGCATTCCGACAATCAGCTTAATTCCATCGGGATTTCTCCCCTGCTGAACTGCCGTATACTTAATCTCCTCTACAGATTTCCGAACTGTATCAATATCCATGCCTGGCAGGAACATAGCCTCAGCATGCTTTGTAGCAAAATTCTTCCCGGCTTTGCTGGCTCCTGCCTGGAATATGAAGGGAGTGCGTTGTCTTGAAGGCTCAATCAGGTGAGGTCCAGCACAACTAAAGTACTTGCTGGTAGGGGAAACAAGCATAAGTTATTGGGTTTATAATTCAGATTTATCATTTTTACTCACCCTTTATGGTCAATTCGTCGCACTCGGTCAGGATGCGTATATTGTTTCAATTTTTCGTCACGGATGACTGCGTCATCCCGCCACGACCCTTCAAGAAGCTTATAAAGCACAATGAGGCTCTCCTCCGCAATAGCGTATCGTTCATCATGCGAGATCTCCCTCTCAAGACTAAGGTTTTTCGCAGCGCTTTCAAGGTAACTTGTAACCACGTTGAGGGCTACACGACCATTTGTCAGGTGGTCAAGCGTCGAATAGCGACGCGCCAGCAAGAAGGGCTGCTCATACGTTGTTGACGCAGTGATGCCAAATGACAGCGACGTAGTGACAGAGGCCATTGCGGCAATCGGTAAGCTGACGCCGTGCTCAGACGTTGTTATTCATACACGGGAAATGCTATTGCGGCGTCCGCTTACCTCGGGTCAGAAATAGGGAACTGAGCAGCACCAGGAAGCACTTCTTTGATATTTCCTGGGCCCTTGTACACATCATAGATGCCAAGCATATCGGCGAGAAATAGAGCATGAAAGTTTCCGTCAAGTACTTTAGCTAATTCAATCCAATACTGTATGTCTGTGTACCGATTGGTCTGGTTTCGAGGATGCCTCCAAAGTCCTACACAATGTTTTCATTAGCCACTTTTGCACTGCGCCGCCTTGGCCACGCTTGCATACCGGCAGCTACATGAGTTGGGCTGCTCATGGAAAAAGCATTCAGAATCCATTTCTTTTGCTGCTTAGTTTCAATTGTGTCACCCATGTTGATGTTTGAGTTTTTTGTGTAGTATGAGGGTAGTTGGATGTTAGCGTGTCATTCTTTCTCCTAAACAGTTATTCGAGCTCGGTAAGCCCGTTAAGTACAGGCCCAACTCTCAGTTTGTAGAGACAGTGGATCGTGTAATTTGATTCCAAAGGGATCGACATGGGCATGGCGCAATGGCGGACTAGAATTGTCTGCTCTTCATAGTCAAGGTCGGTTACGGAGATAGCGGAGAGCTATATTGCGCTCCAGTTCACAATATTATGTCATATCGTCCTTGAATGGCGAGCATACACGCTTCCGAAGGATTGTTTCCTGGCCAATTAGCTTGTCCGTGACAATCTAAAACCCTTGGCATTTTGCAGCATCAACGAGGAACCATTATTCCCGACATGAACGGGGTAGTGGAGGCGGAGATAGACATCCTAGTGAATATCATTTGCCGGTACCGGACAATGTGCTTCGAACTTGGGATCCGACAAGTATAACTTCTCACCGAAGTCCGTAAACCTTTATCCTCGTTTTTAGTACCATCATTAGATTGACACTCTGAACGTATCCCGTCTTCTGGGTATTAACAGACATTCCGTCAAAATGAGTGGGACCCTCGCAGCACCTCTCTCGCAAGGCGTTGGCTATGGTGTCGTTGTGGGCCTTGGGGTGGCCTTTGCAATAGGTTTGTTATCTTGGCCCTTGATTACAGTATCGGTGCAAACTGACATTGCCTAGGTATGATCCTGGTAACGCGAGCTCTCAAACGGGTGTTTGGCGAAGATAACAGCACAACCGAGACGTAAGGGCAATCCTCTCTATCATTCGTGTAGGCACCTTGCTAACCAAGTCGTCCTAAAGATTTATGGTAGCAAATCGAACAGTTGGCACCGGACTCACTGCTTCCGCCGTAATCTCCTCCTGGACATTCACATCTGCTCTTTTGGGCGCGCCCTACCTCACCTACTGGTATGGCATCGCTCTGCCAGTATGGTGGGCGAATGGCCAAAGCGTCATGATCTGCTTCTTTGCGTTCCTTGCCATCCAGGCCAAGCTGAAGGCTCCCAATGCACACACGCTGCTGGAGCTAATCAAGGTACGATACGGGAAAGTGGCTCATATTCTTTGGATCATCATGGCACTGCTCAACAACATCTTTAACTTTACTTCCATGTTGGTTGGAGCATCCACGGCGGTTTCTTCACTGACGGGCATGGATATTGTTGCCTCGACGTACCTACTTCCCCTTGGTGTTGTTGTGTACACCTACTGGGGCGGTTTGCGAGCGACTTTTCTTACCGACTACGTCCATACCTTTATCATCATGGTTGTGTTGGTGTGGTTCACCCTAAAGGTCATCTTCATGGAAGAGATCGGCTCTGTTGGCGCTCTGTATAAGCTGGTCCGAAACCTGCCACAGGAGGGGACTGTCGAGGGAAACCATGATGGCTCTTATCTGACTATGACGAGCAGAGAATCTCTCTTCTTCGGTATCATTCACATCGTGACTAACTTCGGAATTGTGATAATGGACACTGGCTTCTGGCAAAAGGGGTTCGCAGCAGATGTGGCTGCCGCTGTACCTGGTTATATCTTGGGGGGCAACGCATATTTTGCCATCCCATTCACATTTGGTACCGTAGTTGGTCTCGGTTCGTCTTTTCCTGATCCCGGAGCAATACTGCCTCATGTTCATTTGACCTCGAGTGCTGATCTGGCTATGTTCTAGGAGCCTTGGCCCTCGAGCCCACCCCTGCGTGGCCAACCTACCCCAGACGCATGACTGAGGCAGAGGTTGGCGGAGGCTTGGTACTCCCCTACATGGCAGAGGCAGTGGCTGGGAAGGGAGGCGCTGTCGCCATCTTATTGATCTTGTTCATGGCGTGTACAAGCGTCGCTTCCGCACAGCTCATCGCCGTGAGCTCCATCATATCCTTCGACGTCTATGGTGTATACATCAATAATAAGCCCACGAACGAGGAGCTCATTCGTTGGTCTCACATCGGGGTCGTAGGCTGTTCCCTCTTCATCTCTAGCTTCGCTACGGCACTGCACAAGGGAGGAGTTGATCTTAACTGGACTATTTACATGCTCGGAGTGGTCATCTGGTATGTCAATTCAGGCCTTGAGGAGCGAGAAATTGCCACTAATTCTGTCTATAGCCCTGGAACGATCCCGACAGTGCTTTCGCTCCTCTGGCGTCGCCAGTCTCGAGTTGCAGCCATCGCCGCGCCCACCCTGGGTATGGCAAGTGGCTTTGCCGTATGGTTTGGCTCAGCGTACGCACTCTACGGTGAAATCTCCGTTTCTTCTACCGGCAAGACTCTGCCGTGTATGTACGCTTGTCTCACGTCCATGTTTGTTCCCTTGCCCATCTCCCTAATCATCTCCTGGTTCCAACCCCAGAATTTTGATTGGAAAGAATTCCTCAAGATTGAAAGAGTCGGTGCGTACGCCAACGAACCCGAAGGCGGATTTGACTACGAGGAGTACTTTGCGCCAGAGAAGGTTCGTTATATGAAGCGCATGTCCAAACTCGCAGCCGCCTGGGCCATTGCAACCTTCCTTGGCCAGGTTGCCCTCTGGCCACTGCCCATGTACGGAGCCAAGATTATATTCTCCAAAAGTCTCTTCATTGCATGGGTTGTTATTGGAATCATCTGGCTCTTTCTCACTTTGATTGTGGCCAACTTTTATCCCTTGTATGACGGAGGCGTCAAGCAGATTTGGCAGGTCTTTAGGAGCTTGGGCAAACGACGAACACAGGACGAAGATATAGGTACTGGCACTGACTCAACGTTTGTGACGGAAATTAAAGTGCCGGAGGCCGGTGAAACAGCGATAAAGGCATAGCTTTTATAGTATAGGCGTCTTGTTCCTTTCGACTAGCGGGCCTGTCCTTGGTTCTAGATTGGGAATACGCACTAAATACCACTTTCGACAGTAGGAACTAATAGACAAGCTCAGTGTAAATAAGGTAAAATTCCATAGACGTCTTAGACGCTTCGATATCGTCGTCAAAGACCCGTAATAATTTTGGTCTTTATCAATACGTGAATGCAACAATGTACGCCATTCCCACGATCAGGTTTAGCTTGCAGACCGCTGTACGGACTGCCATCCTGGTGTGGGACCTCATAGGCCAGCCATCTCTTCGTATGTATTATTGTGGAGAGTGGTAGCAATGTCGACAGGGTGTTACACATAGGATGCGTGAGCTATTCCAACACAAGTACATAGCTATGGTGGGAAAGCCATTATATAATCTCTCTTATATCACAAATAAGCCTTAGTCATTATTGCTAAGAAAAAATAAATCCAGGGGAAGCTGAGCCGTATTCGATATATTCCAGACTAGATCAGCATGGCGCAAAGTGTGGTCGACGCAAATGTTATGAGGTCTCCAGTGCCACATTCCTAAGAATTCTTCAGTTGAGATAAATGAATACTGTATGGTGTTTTGTGCAGAGACATCTTCACACAGCTTGCCACGTCGAAATGATGTGGGCGTGCTCGTTTTATGGTGGACAAGTTCGTCAGCGTAACAACTAGCCTGCATAGTCAAAGTGTATAGGCATTCTCTAAGAGAGAGTGCATTTGCGTCTCGTTAGAGAGAATACAAGCTAAATAGAGCCTTAACAGCAAGGAATTACTTTAGCTCCATCCACCCAGTGCTATCATTAGTGATATCGTCTATACTGTCCCCATTGATAGTCTCCATAGGCAATGGCGCTCCCCATACGATGCCGTTCATAGCTATGTATTTGTCCCAGGCAGAGGACAGCTCTCTAAATTTCACTTGCTCTTTGTCTTTGAGGTCAAATACCTCTCCAGGGTCTGTCTGGAGATTATATAGCTGCCACTCCCCAGGGCCGAATGGCGGTGGTACGAACGTTATCTTCCACTGCCCTATTCGCATTCCTGCTCGACCGTGTAACTGCCAAGATATTAGTTTTGAACGCAATAGCTAGGCTTCCGGACTCAATTTGAGCCAGTAAGCTGAGACCGCTATACCTCCCAACCCAATGCCTCAGTCTCGTCATGAACGATCTCACCTCTCTCAAATGCCTTTCTCCATGTCTTCCCCTTCATTGGCACAACCTCCCGTGCCCTGAATACGCCCTTATCCTTACCTTGCGGCACGGGGTGTGCTATACTGGCTAGATCAAGCACTGTAGCCGCAATATCCATGACAGTTGTCTGTTGCTCTATCACAGTGCCTGGAGAGCTGCAGCTAGCTGTGTGAAAGGATGGGTACCGTATGATGAAGGGGACGCGGATGCCGCCTTGCGTAGAAAACATCTTCATAAGCCGAGACGGGGCCGTTGATGCTTGTGCCCAGAATGGACCATACCATACGAAGCTTCTAAGGCGTTAGTCCAAAATCCGAAGACATTGAAGTAGGGCGTGGAATACCTGTCTGGTTCCCCGATATTCTAGAAATAGTCGCGTTAGCCAAAACGTACTGCCTCTTAGTGCTACTTCCTCACCTCGAGACTGTTGTCGTAGAATTTGCTAATGATGTTCAATAGACTAGCATAGCATCTGTTAATCCTCAAAGCCGGATTAAGGTAAATGACTGATCGCACCTGGGTCCCATATGCGGCATCGCTTCGTAAGAGCTTCCCTCGGCGCCATTGTCGGACATGAACATCACAACCTCGAGAGTTTGTTAGCACCAGTGGCCTTTTCATGGTGCCAAGTGGTACTGACCGTGTTGTCTGCTACCCCCAGCTGCTCCAGCCTATCTAAGACTCTGCCAACAGCTTCATCGATATGCTCCACCATTGCGGCATACACCTCCATAGCCCGAGCGCTATGCTCCTTCTGCTCGTCGCTGAGTTCTTTCCATTCTTTCTCATTCAGGGCATTCACAAAAGGATGTGGCGTGACGTTTTTGGGTATCAGACCCATCTCCTCCAGCCTTATAAGGCGCTTGCGCCGCAGCGTTTCGGGGCCCTCGTTGTACTTCCCGACGTATTTGTCCCGCAGCCGCTTGGGTGCTTGCAGAGGCCAGTGAGGCGCGGTGTAAGTAAGACAAGAGAAGAAAGGTTTATTCTCTGACACAGCGTCGTCAATATATTGGAGAAGTTGGTCGGTGAAACTGTCAGTAGAGAAGAAGCCGGATGGGGAATACGGAATGTTAGGTGCCCTGAACGACAGATACGAGTGAGTTTGTTAGCGAAGACAATTGTCGCGGGTAGATAACTCACACGTCAATCTGTTCCCCTTCTTTGTTATACATTCCCTTCTTGTGTGCCATCGCGGGTGCGAACTCCTCGTACGTAGCCATGTCCTGTGCCTCAGCCTTTCGAGCTTCCGTAGCCGACCCCTCCGTTGGCGTGTCGTCGTACTGTGGCTCGTAGCCGTAGTGGTTGTGACAGCCGGAGAGCATCGTGAAAGAACGGTCAAAGCCCCGTCTAGTGGCACGGTAGAGTATATCAGCAAGTCTCCCTCGAACCTCATGTACGATAGCAAATCCTGGGAGCTGCTTCACTCACGAGTGCGGTGCAAGTTCCGGTTCGAGTCCGAGGTGCCTGAGACCCTCTTCTTAGCTTGTGTTATACTCATCGAGAAGACCGACGGGTGGGACGTACCACTTTCCTGAGAGAATGGTCCGGTAACCGTTGTCTTGCATAACCTCAGGAAGCGCAGCAACTTTAAAGTTAAGGTGGCCCCTGATTTGAGTGTGAGCTGCTGATTATGATAATCGGTCGGATTCTAAGCTTGCAGAACCCGGCCTGCCGGGGGACATGGTGTTTACTCATAGCCAGGCTTGTCGTCCCATAACCCCTTTCCGTAGCGTCTCTTCCACTCGATCATGGCCCCGAGGCCGGCAATGTGATTGTCCGTACCAGAGAAGAGCATTGAACGCGTAGGCGAGCAGGCCGCGGCAGTGTGAACTAGATGGTGTCGAGATTCAGCTAAGAAGTTTCTAAACGAGGTGTGAATAAGGGAAAGACTGGGACGTACAGCCAGTCATGCGACATCCTTGCGCTGCCAGCTCGTCTAGTCGCGGCTATCCTGCGTCAGCTAGTGCCTCGTCTCATCACCAAGGTATGCTTCATTTTACTGTATTGATTTCGGAGCCAAAGCAGCCCAGATCGGAGAAGCCGAGGTCTGTTAGTATACGGTGAGTGGACTGTGACTATGGACAGATGGAGTGCTGGGAGCTGACCGTCGGCAACAATGATAACAAAGTTGGGCTTCTTTTGTGCTGCCATTATGGATGCTTCTGAGCAACTTCAATGTGGTGAGGTGGTTTTTCCTTGTATACTTGTTTGGCGAAGGAGATGATATCAATTTAAAGGCGATGGTGGCCCATTGGTCCTCGTCAAAGGCCCGATGGTCGGCTTTTGGATGATCTTTGTGACCCACAAAGACCAGACAAGTGCCTGTTCACCTTTGGTGGCTCTCTCCGTTCTTCCCCGCTTAGCCGTTCTGTATCCACAGAGCTACTCGCTCCCCTGTAGACCTGAGCTTGTGAGCGGTCACGATGGGCGGCTAACAAACCCTACCACATCGCCGGTCCTGAGATCCTGTCTCCGCTCTTCCCCGGTTTCCCGGTTCCCCGGTTCCCCAGTTCCCCCGCATTTCCCTGTAGTTTCTTAGTGCATATATGGCTTTCTTAGCGGCGCAGGTCAGCTGGATGAGACAATGGGGCACCGAGACCACCAAGCCTTGGATACTAGTTATTGCGTAGGAGAGTTTCCTTTTCCCCAATACTCTTCTAACACGACGGAGCATATGCAACATCGACGTTGATTCGCCTGCCCCTTGTGTGTAACCCGTTAGCCCCCTCTGGTGGTTTAAGCCATGATTCCAAGGTTCACTGTCCACCCCAGCAGCACAGTCGAGTTGTCTTAGCTCGCGCACTACGAGATGCCAGGTGTTGATTCAGGGATATATTTTGCCAATGTCGACTGCAACTACTTAAGATCTCTTATTTCACGTCTCCGACTTCATGGCCAGTCTTAGATTCCAGTCTACTTCGTTTGATTTGCATCACTCTTCCAGGATCATCATCCAGTCCCATTGGGCATATCAACCTTCAACATGGCCAAAGAAAAAGGCGAACACATCGCATTTTATGGGTGGATAATCAAGTCTACCGTCCCAAAGGTACTTGCAGCCTCGCCGTGGCTCGAACTTGGAAGGTCAGCGGCACTGACAAAGTCTCACAGGCTCTCCTGGGCATCGTCGTCTTCAACTTCGGTGCCTTGATGTTCGGATTCGACACCTCCATGTTTGGGTCCTTGCAGGTCACACCTTCATTCCTCGGCACTTTTGGCACTCGCAATGCGGACGGCGTTTTCGCGATTTCGGCATTGCAGACTTCTCTCCTAAACTCGATACCTTGGATAGGAAAGCTGGCGGGTATCCTGATGGCTGAACCTATCAACGACCGGTTTGGTTACAGAACGTCCATGGTACTTACATGTGGCATTCAGTCCGTTGGCATCATTGTTGAAAGTCAGCGCACCAGTCCCGTAGGATTATTCAAAGACTCTTGAACACTGACATCCTTTAGTGGCGGGAACCCACTGGGGCGTCTTCTGTGCTGGTCGAACGATTGTGTACGCGGCTGTCGGCTGTAAGTGTCTTCGGATCTACGCAGTTCTAATATCTGCGTGCTGCGGTTCAAAAAGGACATTAGTAACCAAGCACTCTGGCAGTCATCGAGAATATCGTTCCGCTCTACATCGGCGAGATCGTCTACCCTCAATCCAGAGGATTTTTTGTTACCCTCTACTCCCTTGTCCTTGCAAGTGGTCAGCTATGGGCCACAGGAGCGATCAAGGCCATTTCAACCTATACAACCAAGTCGGGTTGGCTTATCGCGTGCGGACAACAATTCATTCCGTGCGCATTCATCTTGTCTGGGGTAAGAGACGCCTTGGAACCCTAAGCCAAAGCTGATTCGATCCGTGCACGCTGACTTTTGTTCACATCTGCATAGCTCGCATTCTGTCCGACGTCGCCGCGATGGCTTCTCCAAAAGGGGCGTTACGACGAGGCGCTTCGCTCGCTGGCGAGCGTCCGCACAGCGGAGGATAACCAGAAAGGCTGGGTAGAGCTGGAGATACTGGCGATCCAGGAAACAATCAATGCGGAGAAAGATGCTGCCAAAAATGGCTGGCTCGATCTCTTCCGAGGGACCGGCCGGCGACGCACCACAGTACGGCTCCATCCACCATGCTCAAGTGACGGAACAGGAATTTGATAACTAATCTCGATACTAGATCGCTTGTCTATCGTTCCTTGCCAACCAATGGACGGGCAACCAGTTTGTTGTCGCGTATGCACCGACTCTCTACGTTCTCCTCGGCCGCCAGTCGCAGGCATTCACATACACCATTATCCAAGCCTCCATCTGGCTATTTTCGGTCTTCTGCTCCATGCTCGTTATTGATAGACTTGGGCGGCGCTTTGTCGTTATTGTTGGATGCTTCATGCAGTGTATATTCCTCTACCTTCTCGCGGGGATGGGTATGGCCAAGGCTCCTAGCGTTGCCGAACTCAACACTATGGTAGCGGCGGTGATGCTCTTTGCTTTCTTCTGCCGGGCATCAACTAGCTCCATGGCCTTTCTCATTGCATCAGAGGTTTCCTCACTGTCACTTCGGAAGAAAAGTAAGTTAAGGTAGCAATCCGGCAGCTTGACGCATCGCTAACCGATTTTCTCGCTCCAGCCATGGCAATGGCATGCGTCGTCGATGTCTTTGCGGCGTTTGTGGTTACTTTTTGTGTGCCATACCTAATCAAACCGCAATATGCCAACCTCTCCTCAAAAGTGGGCTTTATTTTCGGAGGTTTCACCACCCTCTACCTCCTTTGGGCTGTGTTCTGCATGCCGGAACTGAAGAACAGGTCTCTGGAGGAGGTTGACGAGCTATTCGATGAGAAACTCTGGGCGTGGCAGTTCTCCAAGTACAAAACCAAGGGCTTGGCCGGGCGTGTGGCTCATCACGAGATCAACCCATCAGAGAAGCATATCGTGCATGAACACGAGTCTTCTACGGCCCAGGTCGAGGACATTACCCACAAAAATTCGTAAAATGCCGTTGTCTGTGGTCATTTATTCCCCGAACGATAGCTCGAAGATCGGACAGCGTATGGATTTCAGACGTGATCTCTGTCGGGAACCGTTTTGCCTCGATCCCAGTCATGCGTTTGTGGCACGAGCCGTAGTCCTTGCTGCCAGTTGGGAGCTTCTCTACAACTTCAATGGACTTTTTGTGATACATACATATTCCCCGAATATAGCTTAACCTAGCTGCTCGCATTAATATGTCATCTTGGAGTCTGCAAGATTCATTCAGACAAGCCTTTCCAGCACCTGCAAGTCCGTCACATATCCCCCAGCCATTTAGGCGTGGAGAAATACCATCGTATGGATGGTGATGCATGGGTTCAAGACGTAGGAGTCATTGCGGGATTGCAAATCCGTACACTTGAGTAGAACCTTTGGAACTATAGGGTTCGCCATTTAAAAGTGCTAGCTGAATAGCCTATTGGTGGCTGTCTATAACATTTACAGATAGCTATACGATGGTCAGATATATTAAGTTTGGCCAGCCGAGTGATTGGTATGCCACCATTCGGCTATAGGTAGGATCCAGTCTAGCGTGCGCTCATGGCCACAAGAAGTTCTGGGGCAGGTATCTAGTCAGTCATTCTCAAGCGGGGCCAGATGCGAACCGTTCGATATGCTTGCATGTGTTATGGAAAGCGCGCTCAAGTATAGTCCTCATCAGTTTGACGTCTGCTGCTTCCCCTTCCCACTGACTTAGGATGCGCAGTGCCAGCCGGATGAGCGATTGCCAATTGGAAGGTGGTACGAGTGACGATGCAGGACTCGGTGGCCCTGAGCTTAGGACAACGGCTAATATAAGCATACCGCTTGTAAATGCACGACGCGTGGAAAACCAGATGCCACCATGCCGAGGGTGGAATGCGCTGCGGACGAGGGTGTTGCTTATGATGCTGATGGCGTGCTGAGCCAGTTTCGTCGCCTCGGTGGTTGAGTTATTCCCTGACGGCGTTGCTTGCCAGTGAATTGCATGATAGAGGATGGGGCGTGATATTCTTTCGTGCCAATCCTGGAAGTGATCCTGGAGGAAAAATACAAGCTCGTTGTCAGGGTAGGCAATTTCGTCGAATTGAATTGACGGAGGGAGATGGGAATACCTGTAAGCACGATTTTGGTTAATCAGGACATCTTTAGTGTAGATGATCGTGACGACAACCGGCCGGCAGAGGACAGGACGTACCAAAGAGAGAATCCTTTCACAATCTCGCGATATTGATGAATTATCTGAGAAGTATTCTGGGTCCAATGGCGCTCTTCTCTCGCATAGTAATGTTGCAAAGTGTCGTTGATAAGTCGGCGGAGAGATATTTCGGCAAAGTAAAAGAACCAGCTCCTCTCCTCCTCCGATCGCTGTTGCTCACCGCTCTGATTAGAGTAAGGGACAAATGTCGAACTTTGATTAGACATGGTTAACGCGGCTGGGGGTACTGGAAACGAGTCCGGATATGACACGGCCTCCAAACCGCTAGACCTGAGCCCCGGAATCTCGACCAGGAGCTCACTGACAGCGTATATTAGCTACAAGGTCATCGCCCCACAGAGGCCCAAATTATATGCCTCGACGTACCTTTCAGCCTTGAAACAGGACCAAAAGACCCTTTGCTCAAGGTGGTGCTGACGAGAAAAAGTCGATTCGCCAGAGGGCCAAGGACGCTGAGAAGAATGGCAAAGCAAACGTGCCTGAATTTTCGAAGAGGCCTGCTGAATGTACAGCCAAGCTTGTAGAGTGCGTAAACGGTACTTCTCGTAGACGGAGGCGAAGAACAAACACTGGATGTCGCGAATGCCCGAGCCTAAGAAGCCCAAGCGCTTCTTGGCGGCAATATAATAGGCTTCGGCCCCCAAGTGGTCCTCATGCCCAGGGACGGTTGGGAGCTGAACTTCATCTGCATTTTCAGGGACATGATCGGGATATACCCAAGGAGCTGTGTAAGTGGCTATTGCACAGGCTAAGAGCTATTCCAGTCAACTTAGCCTCAGCAAGGAGCCTCATTCACGCAGTGGGGAGCAACTCACCACGAGACAAGAGGCCGAGTCCCACTTCAACCCATCTTCAGCCGCCATTTGGGCGTCACGGAGCAGCTCGCCGCCATCAAGGATGGGGTTTCGGGCATGAGCATACTTCAGGAACTTTTGACAGAGAGGCACAAAGGCATTGTCTCTGATTCCGCGGCTAGAAGGCTCGGAGCTTTCTGCATCAAAGTCTTTGAATTCATTGGTCTTGAAGACGAACGAATCGATGTTGATGTGTTCCTCCGGTAGGACGTCGCGAAATATGGGCCATCTAAGAATAGACTCACTAAACAAAGCCGTGTAGTACGTGGACGATCGATCGAGAGAATGCTCTCGAAATTCTTCAGTCTGACGTAAAGGAGTCCCGATAGACGCTTGCAGCTCTACATGAGATACAGCGTTCCAAGCATTGACAGTGGGGGCTTCTGGGGAGGTGGCGCTGAGACTTGGATTCAACGGCAATGTAGGGATCAGCTGCTGAGTCTGCAGCACCATCTGTTTGAGTTCATCGAGACGTTCAAGAATTTGCCGCTGCTCGTTCATAACACCGGGGTCTCCACTGAACTCCGAATGGGTTTGGGGAGGCAGAACTGGGCCACCGTCATCGTCCGGGTAGAAACATCGGGCGCTGTGCTGGAGACAGAAGCCACAGATTGGTCGCGCATTGTCGCATTTGGCCTTACGTACTCTGCAGAACCCACATGCCGTGGATGCACGCTTCGGACGTGTAAAATCTGCAGTAGTCAAGCGTCGGCGACGTTTCTGAGGGCCTGGTGTCAGTTGGCGATGAGTGTCCAGGCCTGAATCGGCATTCTTTCTCTCCTGTGCTTCAGCACCAGTTACACCATCCGACCGAAGTGATGCTGTATGCTCACTCAGCGATGAACTGCTTTGCACGGTTCTGGGACTGCGGCGGTTACGTGACAAACGATTCCGCGTCGGACACGCACTGTCTTGGGCCCTCTCGTCTCGCACCAGTGCCATCGATGTGACAGGTGCTGGGAGAATCCAAGTATATAACACGGCTCTATGGTATTCCTCGTCTGTCCAGAAAGATAGAGAGCCGGCACCAGTCGCAATAGCAGGTCAATTGCTAGCGGGGATGGACGGAGAAGCGGATCCGGGGAATAGGAATATATCCTGGTCAGATTGCCAATGGACAGTTAATGGTCTCTAGTGGTTAAACCAGAATAACGTGATCGGATGTTTTGTGTCACGGCCCTGGTGGGCGACCAGGCGGTCGAGACCGGCAGAATAAAGGAACCAATCAAGCGCGGGGAATCCCTTAGCTAATCACATAAGGAAGGTAATGGATTAACAGGATTGATAGATATTCTAAGTAATTCTAGATTAACGTATATGATAAGCGAGTGGCGCAGACAAGCGAGTGGCGCATAAATCCCTCAATTCTTCTTTTTTCCATTTGA
>JAMAKE010000139.1:0-44873 GCA_023628695.1 Nectriaceae sp. PG4201 | reverse complement strand
AAGGCCCTAAGCTCTCTTGCTAAGGGGATAGAAGCTATAATGCATTAAGTGGCCCTATTGAAGTCTAAGAACTAGATCCTTTAGCAGGCAAATGCAACCCTTAGCAAGAGGCATAGGGCAAAGCAGACCTAGCTATAGAATAAAGGGAAGATGACTATATAAGAAGGAAGAGATGCAATTATTAAATAGTCCTTAATATAGAGGGAGAAGCTAAATTGCTTGAAAATCGAGGGGCAGGAAGGGGGGTATAATCAAGGGAAAGGCGCTATAGGCTCTGCCGCTAGCCCGGTTATAATGCAAGAACTTATAAGATAGTGATTGAGAGCTCTAATAAAGAGAATAGCAATTAATTTTAATTGATTAAATAGTTAATTATATTTTTATTAAGGTTTTTAATTAAAAGGTTGAAAATTTCTTATTACTTACTTAGATTTGCTACTTACTTATAATTTATAATATAGTCTTATTAATAATAAATATAATTATAAGGAGATATTTAATACTTAGAAATATATTATTTATATTAATAATAAAGCTTCTGTTAAGTAAGCTTAGTTAAAGATAAAAATTATATATAGTAAAGCTTAAACTTATATCTTAAAATATATCTTTAATAAGTATATATTATAATAAGAATAATAAGTAAAGTACTTTATTAATTGCTATTATAACTATAGTTAATAAGTTAATAGCTCTTATAAGATTACTTATAAGGATATAAAGTTATATCTTATTATTAATTAAAGCAATCTCTTATATTTATATATAGCCTTTAAGCAAATAATAAAAAAGAAAGAGAAGGGCTATAAGTAATAATTAGCTAGGATATAAATATATTAATATTATAAATACCTTATATAGCTATAGCTTAATAATATTATAATATATATTATATATCTTGCTTTTAAGCTAATAGCTAGTTAATATTAACTTGCTATAATAGTTATATTAGCAATATAATAAGAAGCTATTCTATTAAGACTATGCTAAGAGTACTTTTAATATTAATATAAGCTTCCTTATAATTATAAGATTCTTTAATAGCTAGAGAAGAGAATCTTACTAAGTAAGTATAATATTTATAATTATTAATAGCTTAATAAACCCTTAGTTAGCTATACTATCTTTTAGCAAGGAAATCTAGTTAATTTCATATCTAAGATATCCTCAATCTGCTCCTTCGAGTTCGCAATCTTAACATCGTTGAAAATACTCGCAGCTGCCCCCGAATTCAAGTCTAAAATATAAGGCTAAATATGCCCCCGGCCCTATAAGCAACCTTAAGCGATATAATAACATCATAATAGCCCAGTCAGTCTTAAAGCAGTTATAATATGAGGCAGCTAATGCTAAGCATTCATTATATCCTCACGCAAGTAGAGATAGATGAATGATGTCAATAGCTATCTCGAAGCCTATCTACTGAAAGATCAAGAAGTCTAATGAATATAAGGGGAAGAAGGTCATAGAGATCTCAAGGAGGACAAAATCAAGGTCTTCAATAGACTACCCTAATCATAACTTTATTATAATAATAGGCCCTGCTAGCTGCAATAGGCATTCAAGAGGTTATATATATAGCTAATAATAATAGCTAGCTTTTATATTAAAAATATAATAAAATTCAATAAAATTATTTTCAATTGAACCTCAAAGATATATTATTTGAGCGATTTAAGCCTAGCTAGCTATTATATGCTTAAAATCATAATATTCATTATATTTATCTTCAATTCTTTGATATTGAGACTGAGGGCATTATATTCCATGCTCGAAAGGCTTACAGCGGGCTTATAGGGACTTATAGGGGGAAATTATAGTGGGGGTAATGGAAGCACTAAGGAGCTATGCTTTACGCGAAGTGGGGTTTACTATGCAATTAAGAATATGATGCTGTGCGAATAGCACGACTCATAAAATAAGAGTGGCGTAGTATAAGTCAAACGTGGTGTTAAGCTTTTGTGCCCCAACTAAAAATCTAATTCCGGCTCCTACACGAGGCTGAGACTATATAGCTTAGTGCAGTATCAGGTAAGTTGATAAAAGCTCGCACAACCAAGTTGGATCTTATTGACACAAGCCGTGCCCCAGCTCAAGATAGGACAGAGTCTGCCGCTTAGGTTCTGTAAAGATGCCGCCTATTGGAGAAGATTATTGGAGACAAGCGTCAGAGGCTCCCGAGAAGCCCGGAATGCATACTCAGTAGGATACCAGTGGCGTATTGGCTGAGGATATTGCTGAAGGACCGTCGTCGACTATAATCTCGCGGGCTATTCGGTTGTTCGGGTTCATGTTGAATGTCTGATCTTAATAATCTGAAAATCTGAAGATGGAGATAGTGGAGGGGAATATACGGTCGGGCAAGTTGATTCATTGACGGCTTACGGAGGCCTGGGTGGGGCGGAGCAATATCTCCGTCGTAAAGCGCATTGCCTGCCCTCTGCCGTATCCAGGACGTGGAGCCCGCGGAGTCCGCAGTGCCCGTAGAGATGATAACCTGGTCGTCTTTCGTCGCACAAATGAAACAAGCCAGTGTCGTTTAATGCATCTTGTGATTCCAGCAGTTAACTGAAAGTAGGCACACCCTGATCTTGCGCTTCCAGCATATAGCGCAGCTGGAGCTTATCTTCCCAAATCACCACGGCAGCTACTGGATCTCGGTGGTAGAAAGATATTCAGCCGCCAAGATGATTACAGAGTGATGCAGAAGGACAAGTTCTGTTCCTTCCGCCTTTGCATACGGTTCCGTATCTAGGAATGTTTCGTAGGCACGATAAGCCGTATGCGCCAGCCGCACACGCCCATTAGCGGGGCTTATATTACCTCCACGAGTAATATTCGAGACGAGACCTCCGCTGCATGCTTCTTATCACGGGGCTTCCTAAGTGAGAGTGGAACCCTCACGGGGAGTTGAGATGAACAGCCCCAGTCATCCAACTCATTTCGCTAGATCGTCTATGCAAGGAGTTGGCCAAATGTGTGGATCAACATGTGAAACATACTTTATGAAGTCATAAGCCCCATATACCATCGCCAGAATATTTCTAAGGCGTTCTTATTGTGTATCGGACGGTTGATTTCTAATACTCGCGTTTCTAACCAAATTGTCATAAATGCCCACACCATCAACTCACCTGAGACAGTTCTTGAAATGATATTTAAATGGTCTATCAGCCTAATGAAGTCACTCTGAGGCCCTAATTCAATCTCTTTTCTAAAATTCTAGCCAGAGATATTTATAAAAATGCACGATAGTAGACCTATGGTATCAATGGCACCGCTTGCGCCACCCCAGGATCATGCCAACTCTCGCCTCCGATCCTTGGTATCCAATTTCCTCCACTCTACAGGTTACCAAACTCCCCCTGAAGCAAACAGAGAAGCCCTTAGGACGGCTCTGGTTGAGCAAGCCTCCCGGGCGTCTGTTCACTATGATACAGATGAAGTCTCCCGGATATGCTTTGAGACCAGTATATCTGTTGCCACAGTGAGAATTTTCCCCTTACCAAAGCTCGTCTCGTTGCCTATGTCCAAATGCTAAGCCCCGCTCTTCCCAGGATATGTATCCTATACATCCTTTAGAGATTCAAGTTCACATCGGCATGTTTACCTGGCTTGCATTTATCATTGATGATAAGAATGCCGAGTTGGGATCCGACCTGGAACAATTCCAGCGTCGCTTAAGCACTGGAGAGCACCAACCATCTCGTCTCCTCGAGAGCTTTGCTGGAGTTCTAAGGACGACACACAAGTATTACGATCCCGTGGTAGCCAACTTCATTGTTCTCTCAGCTTTGGCCTTCGTAACATCCAATAGCATCGAGATCCGAAGTGAATACCAGCAAATGACCCCACCTAAGAACGCGATCAACTGGCCATACTACTTCCGAGATAAAGAGGGTATCCCAGAAGCTTATACCTACTTCTGCTTCCCGGCTGCTCTTTATCCGGATATCTCGTGCTTCCTGCCTGCTGTCCCAGATATGGGCAAGTTTATAAACTTGACCAATGATATCTTATCGTAGGTAACATGAGAGAACCTCATATAAAGTTGGAATCTCGAACTGATAGAACTATAGATTCTACAAGGAAGAAAAGGCAGGCGAGACCCAAACCTACATCTACAAAAAAGCAGCTTGTGACGGAGAAAGCACTCTATCTGTTATAGAGTCAGCAGTAGTGGAAGCTACGGACGCCTGTTACCGATCGGAAGCTATTATGAAGGATACTGAATCATATGGCGAAGTGTGGCATTCTTTCGTCATGGGTTACATAGCTATGCACCTTAAAAACCGCCGTTACAGATTGGCGGAAATTGGTCTAGAAGAAAGATTCATGATGTAAGAATGTCGTATTTATGTTGCTAGTTGGCCAAAGATGGAAGGTGAATAGGAAATAGCATGAAAATATATGATATCGCACAAGACAATAGGAGGGAAGGTAATTCTCCTTGGCTAAATACATATGAGGTATCCACATCCCAGCCACCACAAAATCGGACTTACTTTATACAGGATCTGAAAAAGCGCAGTCAGAGGAGAGTTCAATAATCTCCTTGGTGAGTGGCCTACAGCAGCTTCCCTTTCTGTAGTAACTCCTTACAGGGGTCTTTGAAGGTCTATAAATACTGAGACTGTGTCTTTTCCCTTTCTCATGCTGTTGAACTAAATTTACCTTGGGGATATCCGCAACGTGTCATACGAGAAAACGACATATCATCTTAGAGTGACTCTCGTCTAACGCCTCATTGTGTAACACGTGTCGCATTTTGCCGATGAAGCCCCTCAACGGCTTGGCGGTGCTGCAGGTGTTCGCAGCCGCCGTTTCTGGCCTACTGCTCCCTGTTCCGGAGGGTCCCTTTGTCGCTCAATGGGACTCTTTCGAGTTGGTGGACAATGCACGACCTGGTCCTTTCAATTTCTCGCACCCGCGACGCATGATGATATCCCGCTTCTCCCCGATCCCCGAGTCGCGTTGTAAGAAGACATGTCATGTTCCCTACATGCCTCCGGATATCGCTATTCTAGAAGAGGATATACTTGCTGCTCACTTCGGCGATGACGTGTGGCCAAGCGACGTGCTCGGGTCGCTAGAACTGGAAGTATGCTGCGAGGTGCGCAAGGAAAACATTCAAAAGCTCGAACTGAAACAGCAGAAATTCCCTACGCTCCTCTTTGGACCAGGGTTGAATACCACCCGACTCTCATACTCAGGGACGGCGCAGCATTTGGCTACCAGAGGATACGAAATCTTGGTCATGGACCATCCATATGAGACAGACGTGGTCAAGTTCCCCAATGGAGAGTTTATCTTCGGTGGGAATATAGCTTTCAACTCCAACAACCCAAATGACACTTCTTCCCTTGAATTTGGCCTTGAAGTTCGCACGAGGGACGAATCATTTGTTCTAGATGCTTTAAACATCCACAAGACAATCTACATGGGACATTCCTTTGGAGGCGCTAACGCCGTTTCCGCTATACATAACGAGACCCGGATTGCCAGCGGCGTTAATATCGATGGCGCGCTATGGGGCCCAGTCGTCCGTTTAGGGATCTCGCGACCATTTCTATCATGGGGCTCAGCCGGCCATAATTCATCGACGGATCCTTCATGGACTGAGTTCCTTGGTGGTATGGACGACGACCACGAGGCGTGTGGATAAAGGAGCTGAATGTAGAACATTCAACTCACAGCAGTTTTATAGACTACTCGCTTATTGGAGACGTTGCTAATTTAAAAGATGATGAAACACTGGGGGCCTTCGTTGGAATGATTGCGGCAGAGAGGATGATGGAGATCCTCAATCGATACCTGTCTGACTTTATTAAACTTACACTAGAGGATGGGGATGAAGGAATACTTGCCGGCCCAAGTGAAGAGTATCCAGAGGTAAGTTTTATAAGATAACAAAAATAGAGCAGAATTATTTGCAAGATGCTAGTGTGAAGTCAATGAGATTTCCTTCCTTAGGGAAGAAAGCTATCTTCAGCGCGCCCCAAGGGGGCCATTTCTCTTCTCGAGCAGGAGGTTCGCGGCATGATCCATGGCCAAGCCGCTGACGGCGCGGTCGACAGGAACAGAAAAGTATAGGCTCCTAATAGGAATTGGACCTAACAAGACTCCTTGCGGCACTGCTCAGCACGATGCCCATGATAAATTTGCCAACAGAGTCTTTTTTAGAAGTATTTTCCTTTGAAATACAAAACCATATCTTCACACAAATGTCTTGTTCCACCGAAATGCCTTATAAACATTAAACAGGTATTCTCAGTTGTTCAAAGAACTTCAGATTACGATCCTATTACTAGTCAGAACAATACAATACAGATCTCATTGCCGGCACAAATCAGGCACACTCACGAGTTGCTCTACATTAAGTTTAACCCTTCTGCCATTCAATTGCCTGAATATTTTAATGCCGATCTAAATCACAAAGTTCTTATGCCAAAGTCCCGAGAACCTCGGTCGAGTTACATATCGTGGAGCTAGTCTAGAGGCAAAGGAAGTATAAACAGCGGTCAACATACTATGAACTCTAGTATGATTAGTATAGAGCTGCCTCTGTACTCTGGCTTCAAGTACATGGCACAAAGGATATTCCCTAGTCTAAATTAGGCCTAGTTATAGCCATATCCACGAAATGTTCATTAAAGAAATGATCTCTAAATATAAGATCCTTCTTACTCCACCCCATTTCAATTCGATAAAGCAAGACCTTAAGATGTCTTAACATTCCGTGCTGCAGTTATTGATGCCTAATGATCGACATTGCAGATGTGAATGAGTGGATTGTCTATGACCCTCATGCCAATCAACAGATAAGGAGTCACACCGCTATTTCGAGTCCATATATTCTCTCCTAGAGACAGTCCTCACAACATATTTGCTAGAGTGAATCAAGACTTGACTCCCTAAATTTTCAGACTATTCCAATCATATCCAAATGCAATTATTTCTTCCAAGGGCGGGTTCCGGCCTCATTCTGGCTGTCCGCGGGCCTTACATCCGCGGTTTTCCTTATCCGGTCCCTCAACGCCCTCGGACTCTCAAATTCTCCAACACATCTATGGTCCAGAAAGAAGTACCCAAAAAGGTGACCGTCACCGACTACTTGTTTCAGCGACTACGACAGGCTGGAATTCGATCAGTGCATGGCGTACCCAGAGACTTTAATCTCACCGCGCTCGATTATATCTCCAAGTCCGGCTTAGAATGGGTAGGGAACGTCAATGAACTTAATGCTGGTATTGATCTCTTATATATAGTAGAGAGTCTATGGATGATAATCTGTCACAGGTTATGCAGCAGATGGCTACGCCCGGGTGAAAGGTATTTCTGCCCTTGTCACGACTTTCGGTGTCGGTGAGCTATCTGCAATGAATGCGCTGGCAGGAGCATTCTCTGAGCGCATTCCTATTGTTAACATTGTTGGCTGCCCGTCTACCAAATTCCAGAACAATGGAAGTTGATCCATCACACTCTTGGCGACGGCAACTTGCAAGCCTTCAGGGAATGAACGCAAAGATATCCTGTCATGTGGCCCACCTCCAAAGGGTGCCCGAAATTGCCCAGCAGATTGATGACGCAATTCTTGAATGCTGGAGGTGCAGTCGCCCTGTCTATATTATGCTACCAACTGACCTGGTGGAAGAAAAGGTTGAAGGAGACAGACTTCGTGTGCCAATTAACTTCGAGGATATTTCTAATGATCCCATCAAGACACCGTGGTAGAACATACCCTGGACCAAATTGACATTTCAAAACAGCTGGTTGTTATTAAGACGCATGTGCTATTCGATACAGAGTCCTGGACGAGTCGTTAGCGCTGGTGCCGAAAGCGAACATGCCGGTCTTTGTAACACCGATGGGGAAAGGAGCAATTGACAAAACACACCCGGCGTTCGGAGGCGTCTACGCGGGAAAGGCTTGTCCAAGAGTTCGGGACTTCGTGGATTCTTCTGACTTGATACTACGTATTGGGGAGATGAATGTAAGTAGCTAGTGGAACGCAATCTCATCATTGCCCCAGAAACTAAAGTCACTTACAGACCGACCTCAATATGGCCGGTTTCTCCTGCAACACTCCCGACTTGAACACCATTCACTTGCATTGTTCTCATACTAGAATTGGGGACACAGAACTCCCCAGTGTGAGGATGAAAGGCATTCTCCGAAAACTTGTGCAGCGCATTCCTAAGAGCAATTGTAGGACTCCACCATTGCCAGCCATTCCCATCCCACAGGATAGACCTGACACGTCTTCACCGCACATTACCCATGAATGGTTGTGGCCTAGAATTGGCCGGTTTCTACGCAAGGGTGACATTGTTGTCGCCGATACTGGCACATCAAACTTTGGAATATGGGGCATCCGCTTCCCGGCTCAAACCACCGTGTTGACCCAGTTACTCTGGGGAAGTATAGGCTGGTCTGTTGGTGCTGCTCCTTGAGCAGCACTGGCGGCAAAGGATGCTGGGTATCACAAGAGAACAATCTTGTTTGTTGGAGATGGCGCAATCCAATTGACAGCGCAAGAGATTACGACAATGATCCGGCACAAGTCAAACGTTACGATGTGAGTCGCTTACTTCAGTACCCAATCGCTTTTGATATGACGCTGACTTGCTTGCCTTCGTAAGATTTTGCATCTGCAAGCATGGTTATACCATCGAACGTCTAATTCACGGGATAGAGGCAAGGCTATAACGACATAGGTGGATGGAAGTATGAAGATCTCATCAAGGGATTCGGAGGCCAAAATACTACGAACGTTCAGATTCAAAACAAAGATGGTTTGAATCAGCTCCTTGACGACCCACAATTTGGTAATTATGAAGGGGTGCGGTTTGTTGGGCTACATATGGGGAAGAAGGATGCACCACAGTCGTTGCCGGTCACAGCACAAGCATTACGCCCACAAAAAGCGGCGGCTTCGTAAGCCAAAGAACATTACAGGTGTTATGGAAGGAAATCACCATATCAAGTGTAGAGTGGAATTACACCTGCAAATAAAATTGAACGCCTCGTTCTCACATCTCCCTTGCTTCTGCTCCCTCGTCCATTCTTATTGGGGGGATCTTTTTCTCCTGTTCGTCCACTTTCTTCTTCAAGAATTTCTGTTCTCAGCACAGGAGGTGTGGGAATTGGCCGATCATCGGCATAGATGTCCAAAGTAGCAACTACGGTATGGTGGGATCGGCGATACATGGCGTGATGTGACGCGATACGGCACGGCACGGGTCGTAACGGCAAGGCCTAGCGCTCCACTTCAGATGCTAGCATGGACACCAATATCTTCCCGCCATGCACTGAAACAAAGCTACTAGTGTCTCTGACAAAGCGTCATCATACCGAGGCGTTTTATATACCGTCTATCGCTCTGCTAATGAGTCATGATGTTGACAGGAGCTTTTGTATAGACTTGACATCTAAGACAATGACTTGATAAGCCATGTGTGGAGATGTTACGTTCCGTATACCACTGCATGTCACGTAGGTCAAACAGCAGCAAGCATGGTATCTCGGATTGAAGCAAAATCTGTCATCTTAATTGGTACGCCAGCTCAACTATCCAGCAGTGGTGCCCAATGTCTCACTAAAAACAGCTTTTCGACATGTTGTAGTCTTGCCATCGGCATTTACGCTTTTAGCGATTATAAGCTTTGAGTGGTATTAAAATTCAGAGGGAGCCCTCTTAGCGCTCCTGCACCGACTACGATCCTCGACGAGAGTTAGAGCCATATTGTAACGCTTCGTCTACAGCTGATCCGATACCTACTGTGGGTTGTTTCGAGAGTTGTTGTCATCTTTTTCACCCTCGATCGGTCCTTTGTCACTATCATAATGACTGCTTCTCGAAAACTGCTAGTCACTGATTCGAATGGGTATATTGGTGCCCATGTGATGCTCGGGCACTCGCGCGCGGCTATCATGTCCGAGGCGCGGTTCGTAGTCACCTTGCTGTTGAAAAGTTACGAGCGACATTCCCAGGCACTTCAGGCAAACTCTCTTTTGCTATTGTTCCTGACATAACGGAGCCTAAGGATTACCAAAACTCCCTTGGCGATGTAATCGATATCGTTCACGCAGCTTCGCCTTTCAGTCTGAACCCGGAAAACAACATCAATGATCTTCTTTACCCCGCCATTCGAGGTTCCTACAGCATACTAGAAGCGGCAAAGGCTTATGGGCCCCGCGTCCAGCATGTTGTCAACATATCATCATTCGCAGCAATCGTAGATGTCATGAAGGGGCTACGCCCTGATTACACATATTCAGAAAACGACTGGAATCCTATGTCATACGAAGATGCGGCAAGCACTGACATCGGTCCTGCCGTTTATTGTGCTTCAAGGCCTTGGCTGAGAAGGAGATGTGGCGCTGGATGACCGCGAACAAGTCCAAAGTATCCTTCAGCTTGACGGCGATAAACCCTCCTTGGGTCTTTGGTCCGTATGTCAATGATCCTGATATTTGCAATTTATCGGAATCGGTGGCTAAATGGTGGAGCCTTGTCGGCGCAGACACGATTCCTGCCACTGACTTTGCTGGCTTCGTGGATGTGCGTGACGTTGCCAGGGCTGTGATATCGGCGTTCAATAATCCCCAGGCAGCAGGACGGCGGTTTCTGCTTGGATCGCACTTTGATTGGCAAACCGCAGCGGATATATTCCGTGAAATCTGCAATGAAAGCTTTCTAGAAGTTCGAGATCGAATCCCGCTAGGGCTACCCGGACGTGGACGGACGGAGGCTACATATAAAATAGACAGCACGCTAGCGGAGAAGATATTAGGTCTAACACAGACACCACTGGTAGTAACACTGCGGGACGCACTTTCGCAACTGCTTAAGGTAGAAAAAAGAACAAAAGAGACCTTGAAAGCGAAGGTAGACAAGCGGGTATAGAAACTATTACTAGATCTAGGAATGCCGCACTCAAAGGGATACTTAATAACATTATTTCACTAGGATTGCTGCTATTAGAGGCTAATGAGCTCAACATTATAGACTATTTACAGTCGTTAGAACCCTCATTTACTACAGGGATTTAAAGGCAGAAACCTCACGACGCTCTTCGCATTCTTCTTAAAAGATACCCCTACCAATTTTAACCAGACTAGAATCGGACTCAAGGGAAATTGAGACACTAGATAGAGCACTACTATTTAGCAATATTTTTATTACTCAGCAAATCGGTATACTCCGCGGATCAATGACTAGTCTATACTGGGTCTCATTGTATTTGGCGCTAAAAAAAAATACTCACTGCGGTGGCCCAGCCAGTAAACATGAAGCAAACTCTTCAATTTCTTACTTTAGCTATTACATTTAGGGCGATCAGTGCTCCCTCATTTAGTAGGAACTGGGCAAAACTATCGTCATCATACTTTTAGTAAGATATTACACAAAAGGATACAATTGTACTAAAGATCCACCCCCTTGGAATCATATCACCGAGCATAAACACCAAAATGACATGGAAGAATTGCCAGATCAACCACTGCGGAGTAGTACAGGCTTTTGGAATTACCTTGAGGTTGTAAAAAGTGAAGAGTCACCCTGTCTTGTTGCTCGAGAACTCCTGTCACATTGATTTAATCTTGTTTTAGTTCAGAAACTACACACGACGGTTGGTAGTACTTCTATTTAAACACCCCACTTGTGCATGTCTTTGAGGACTGGGTCAATTTACGACAGATTCTTCTCCATCCGTGAGGAGGAGCTCGGCTTTTGCGTTCTCCAAGCTTTCGTACGCTGCGTCTGAATCCGGGAGTGCGAGCGCTGAGTGTTCATCATTTGAGTACATTGCATTACTATAGGTCTACGGAGTATATTGATAAGTGATGGCTCTTGGCACGACGGTTCTCGACTGTGAATCGCACAAACGATTGGTGCCGTGAAGTGCGCGATTTCACTGATAGTATCATACAAACGCTGATTAAAAGAGCCTTACTTTTTCTATTTGGCCCTTGTGCGGCACGCTTAAAACTCCGCTAGGTAAGCTAAGAGGGAGCTCAAAGTGAACCTACGCTTGCCCTTTTAAATCGTAGAAGGAGAACGTAGAACCCTCTACCAACTACATACCCGACTGCATGATTGCATTCTCTACCAAATTGATCCAAAATTCCCAATGAAACCATTGATTGCATTCTCCCCTTTCAGTCTCATCTACTAGCCAGTCTTAATCCTCTCCTCGAGCTAAGCACCTCAACAAATCCGGCATCCGAAAAAGCAACAATCAAATGAAGATATAGTGTACGTGTTTGCGATTTTATATCTCCAGTCTGGAAGCTTGTGAAGAAGTTCAGTATGGGTCTGGGCAAATTTGAGTCCAGAATTCCATCGCGCCGAAAAATGAAAAGGAGCGTATCTGCATCTTTTATACACCGTTACTTGTGATACCAGTCCATTCACCGGCAGCTATCCTTCAACGGGACTTCAGTGCACCTGTTGTTGTCGCATAGGTCATTACAGTCTTGACCAGGGTTTACCAGAACGCGATGAGTCTGATCACCAAGTCCGTTCTTCCACGTGAGGTGGTACTGCTTATCTGTATTTGTGTCGTCCACTCCAGTGGCCTTATATCCGGCCTGACAAAAGCAGTAATTGTTCCCAAAGCTTGGAGCTCCGTTTTCTGGGTTGAAAATCTCGCACGTAGCATGTGAGCCACACTGCCCCGGTGCACACGTCTTGGCGCAACCTCCACCAACTGAGGGACACTCCCGATTACTTCCTAAACCCTGACGTGCAGCATTCAACAGAAACTCCATAAATCCTGCTCCAGTTTCGAGAATGTTTAAGTTGAACTCGTCGACGCTCGGGTAGAATATACAGCTAGGGTCGGGGCCTGCGAAGCCAAATTCGAAAGTAAAGCTATAGATCTTGTTCAAAGTGCTGTCGATGAAGCATCTGCTGAAGGCGTAATCATCAGATGCGCCAGATGTAGCATACAAGTCAGCGGATTGACGTTGGTCATAATGCCGTCTTGCTACACCTCGCATCCCATTAGCCACGTGGGTCGCCGCGATGATTCCTTCGCTCCAGGCTGAGTTCGAAATATATTCCCCGTACTTAGTTCCAGGCTTATCTGGGATATCTCCACGTTTGTGGTCGAAAGCTGGGTTCGTAAATTTTTCCGTAGGCCAATTTAGCTGATTGGTGTCACTTCCCCATGAGTGAAGTACCAAGCCGGCAACAGAATGCAAGTCAACAAACCACCGTAGCTTGTTGAACTTGTCCATCACCCACTTGACGTTGCGTGTCTCCGGTTCAGAAAATTCCTTTGTGCCGTGGTAAGTGTCGTGAGCTGGGTTATCAGATGCCAATGATGTGGGTTGCGGCATTGCGAATTTTGTCCTAAAATCCCAAAGGAAGTCGAAGTTGCGGTTCAGGTCGACTGGGTTCACTGGGTTACGGTTCCTTCGCCAGCAATTACCCTGGGAGTGATCATATAAGACCCCATCTGGATTTACCAAAGGCATGAAGACAATTCCTGTAGACAGGGCGGCGAGCACATCATCATATGTGTATGTTACATCGCCATAAGTGAGTCCCACTTTGAGATTCTGTGCCCAGAGGAGGTCAGAGATAAAGTAGATGATGTTGTCGGGACCCCCACGCTCGCGTGCGTGAATGCCTGCCATTAAGTAGATGCGGTAGGCACTATCGCATGGTAACCCGTTGCCCACTTTGCCTCCAAACATGGTCGCACCTTCATATGTCTTCTCGGGAGTAGTGAATTTATCGATTCCAAACTTGTTCACGAGCCCATTGACTGCAGACTCGATTTCTTTGACGTTCATGAGGCTACCAATTGTAGTCCCGCTTGGCTGTGAGCCAAGACCTCGAGGGGCGACAGCACCACCACTAAAACGGTCCCCTGTGTTGATAGGAACCGTAGCCACCCTGCGGGTCAGGTTGGATTTCACTCCTTCATACTGCTGAGGGTAAACACAACCCCTAGCCACAGCAATGATACCAGCAAAAACATAAAGTTGACCAAGATACATGTTCGAGAGCATGGGGAAGCTATTGTGAGGCTGAATAGGATTTGGAATGGATGCAGCTTCCTCTTGTTCTTATACTTTAAGTAGAGGCAGGGAACAGGTCTTGAGACCAGCAATTGGGGTACTGGGCTGTCCTCGATCCTTGAGGCTGCCCTGTAACGTTCAGTGTCGCCGGTACTCTATTGTTTTCAGCCAGTTAGGAGGTTCAAGTCTCATGGTCCTCACTAGGCTAAGGCGGTGCACAATGTCTATTATGATCACCTGAAATAACAAGAAGCGTTAGGCTACAATTAAACACATCTAGATGCGAGAAAAGGTTAATTCTAAACTGTGAAAGTGCCAATATCTCTATTTCTGGAGGACGCAAGTTTCAGCTGTAATGGATGGTGGTGGAGCTGAAGCGGAGATAGGTACAATCCCTCCATGAATCAGCCCTCATTGGACGCCTAGTGTTTACTGTTGCCCACATGACATTCTTGGACTCAGCCATCGCCGCTAATTTGCGGGATCTCTGTCTCAGTCACAGATTCGCCTTCGGCATTAGTGATCTTGGAGCAGGTATCACCAAGTGGCTTCCATTCGTACTGGTCAATTCGGTTACGTGACAAGTGCTAACGGGATATATTTAATCAGTTCAATCTATTGTCGGTGTTGCGAATCTCATTCGACAACAACCTCTTTTATTGTGGACTAGAGCACCTCATAAAAGTCAAAGAAGTGTAGCATTGCATGTTAAGCCCTATTAAATAGACTTAACTTTTTATACGTATCAACTGCGGAACAAAAACTGTAGCAAACCCAAGAAAGAATTATCACACGTGGGGCTCAGTTAGATAGCCTCATAGCTAGCTGAGCTTGCATATGCTCTATTATTGAGATGGCAAGTCTTCCCTCTGTCAGCTTGCGACACCACTAGCCCCAGCATTTCTCTCCATACATGATAGGTAATTTTACATCTATAAGGTATTACCAAAGGTAATGTGCAGCTCGACCCGCAAAGCAATGTCTATTTAGCTGTCCTTGCAGGCTCGGATTTCTAGGCAGCAATAGCTTGATACATTTCAGGCACCATTTGCATGAAATTCGGTCCTGGCTGCGGCCAGGGAAAAGGTAAGATAAGATAAGAAGTTTTGGTGGTTAGGAATAACTCTAAAGCAGAATGATGATGATTTTCTCTTCCCGCTCAAGCAGAGTAATACGGCTCATCTACTAAGCATCGGCGCGGGGCGGGCCCTTCTGACTGTACATTTCGATACATTTCTGATCAGTTGGGCGAGTCACGCGGCACGCCTTCAACAACCAACACGTGCAAGGTTCCACGTCACCTCGCAGCTGAGCCAAGATACTATCGACAAATATTCCAGTCCAATCACACTCGATGCTAAGTTGATATTGTCCTATCACCTCCACGCCACGATTCCTCATATTAGCTACCTTCAAGGCCATTGCGCCTTGTCCGTCCTGAAACGGAAGCGAGCCGCTAAGTCGATCTAACGCCTTATTTGTCTAACGCCTTATTTGTTTCGGGTTTGATCCCCTCTACTGTACTAATTATATTGCTCCGCCTTGACATAATCAGATACCTGTAATCCAGGCTTGTCTAGCATGTACTACTATCTATCTTGCTTGCAAGATTTGACCCCGATGACGGGGAACGGGGTTTTCCATCAAATCCAAAACAGTAATAGATCGGCGCAATTATGGAGATAATAACGAAGCACACGCATAGGAACTAGTCATCATAAAAACGTCAGGGACCAATTTTGCTTGAGCCAATCGGCTTGCAAGATAGCAGGCGGTTGATGCCCGCGAACTTGAAACTTGAATAATCCACCAATTCGCTGCAACGCCAGATGAAATATCGCACAGCAAGGAATGATGACTCATCCTTGGGACCGAGCCGTAACCCTAACCCTAGATTCTATCAGATGTAGGGTAGACATACCACCCTGAGCGCGCTACCACCCTGGTTTTTAGTGAGCTCAGCGCCGCCACCTAAAAGTCGACGACGACCTACTACGGAAGTAGACGCGCAAAGTGGATAGCCCTGTGATGATAAACAAGTGAAAAGTACTAAGTGTTATAACCGTCCCGACACCCTGGTAGAAGCTCAATAAGACGATGTTTGGAAAATATCAGAGTCATAAGTAGAACCGATCAACAGACGCTTCATTCAGAAGCTTCTAGTGTAACTTCCACTAAAACCACAGAAGCTACGATCCAAAACAGGTCAAAAATTCTCGATTAGCCGATAGTGACGGGACATCTGATCTCTCGAAAAATACGAAGAAATCGCGTCAGTATGTGGCGTATTACCAAGACACAGAGACCCCCACCTATTCTGCCCCAAAGTGGAATGTTGACTAGTAGACAGATATCAAGGAAAAGCCAGGTACAGAGTTTCATCCGTCGTCATGGCGACTTAAGCCAATGGATGCCTTGGCAATGTTCCTATGTATCCTCTTGTCATAGGAACGTCATGAGAATGAAGAGCCTTTGAGATGTATTTAGGTAGAGTATCCGCACTAAATACATGAGTTGGCTTTACAGTCACTTGTTTCTACATTATTGCAATAATTACATTTCCCTGCCGAATAAATCTTCAGCTACTATGGGTACGTCTAGTGATCGAGAGGTTACAGGACTCCTCACCCGCTTCGTCCCCCCACGGCTCAGATATTCAGCACTTTATCGATGGTGCCTCCGCCTCACACGTATCCTTCAATTTCTCTCAGCTGTCGTCTCGCTTGGAATCTTTTCGTCGCGCATATACAAGGTCTACCGCCTTGTCAACTCCATCAAAGCTCATCGTGACCTCAACCATGCCTCTGGCGCTGTCGAAGGCATTCTCGTCGCCGCAGTATTGTACACACTCATAGCACTCATCATGGCGTGCCTCATGCGCGGCGGTGGACGCAATTGGCTTCGCTGGCTTTGGGTTCCTTGACATTTTGTTTGTGGGTGCGTTCATTGCCGTGTCAGTTCTTACACGTCCCAATGGGGGTGTTGTTGGGCCACGCCACTGTTACCAAAGTCGGGGCCAGTTGGTCACGGGGAGTGGTAAGGTTGCAGATCAGAAAGATGACTCGTGTAATCTACCATGGGGCACATTCATTCTTGCCATCATTAGCACGTACGCAATTTACCTGTCCCTCATGTTATCAGGGAAGTTAGCTAATTAATATCAGCATCCTACACGCCGTTACCGCCGCTTTTCATGAAGTAAAGGACCATTATCGCAGGAATAGGGAGCATGGAGAAGAATATGAGGCGAAAGCTATTCATAACAATGGGCACGGCAGTAGGAACTAACTAGATGATTATTACCATGAACAGCAAATTAATAGTGGTGTTTGAAGAAGGGCGTCAGGAAAATACTCATCTGGGTATCAATATTGGAGAAGACTAGGTGCATTAGACTAGTTGTTAGTTATCGTTTAATTGGGTAGTTGTTTCTTTTCAAGCATTGGTTCCAAAGAAAGCAATTTTTGTTGAAATCTTACATATCTAATTTTGAGGGGACTTGTATGTATAGATCGATTACGGATATTTGAACGTTGAATACAAAAAGATCTGTCTCCTTGATTCGCAAAATCCGTAAATATGAAGTTACAGGCAAAGGAAGGATTTTGGATATATAGTTCACCGCATTGGAGATATGGGGTTGCGTTCGAATAGCTGCAAGGCATGCAATGAAATTAGTAGTTGAATTGAGGACGCACTGTGATGAGGGACCAGTCTATACCTCTCAACCAACAAAATTCAGTTCCAAAGGCGGCAAGCAAAGGGCTCGCTGCATGAAGCAAGGGTGCTTAATATAAGCCCTCTTGGGCAACCAGGTGGGACATGCGCACCTAGAGTCCTTTACGCCTGGAGACCTAAGCCAAAGAGACTAACTTAACAAATAGTAATTTATCCTTTTACTATAAATTTGCCGCCCCATAATTTTAACTGCAGCCATCTGGATGCCCTTTTCACCCCATTCGCCTTCTCTACTCGCCATAGTTTAGCACCGCCATCTAGTTTCCGACGGTCTGTAGGACGGTCTGTATCAGTGCGCCTTCAGCCGTCCTAGCCCTGGCCACAGAATCCGCTGGTGCCCGTCATTATGTTCACATTACAACCTCAAGCATTTATTTCCCTTTGTCAGTGTCTGTAGTATGACGGGCTGTCATCTGGAACCCTGCTTGGGTGAAATAGTAGCAAATATGGTGCTGCCAGTCAGCGCTTGTGACGGTAGAACTCTTGCCGGTACTCACCGCCGAGTTAGTGGCTACCTGATTAGCCTAGAATAATGGCCTTGTCACTGTAGGACTGGAATTGAGGTCTCGAGGTCGTAAGCTTATTGAATGCAAACGAGTTATATCAGTATTTACTCTCACCGAGAGGAGTATAAACCAGCTACTCATACTCCGCCCCGAACCTCGCGAGCGTTATATAAATCTATTGGATAAATGAAGGGGACGTCGCAATTGATTTGTATAGACTACTGACCGTATAGACATGTTATTTAAAACGAGTCGAGGATGAAAGTGGCTGATATTATGGTTGTCGACCTGCTACAGCCCATTATCTAATAGGTTGATACGCATATTGAACCTGTCTGGCTTTTGCCATAGAGGGTGGGATTGTTATTCTATGCTGGCACTTGAAAGATATACACAGTTTCCTTTTCTCTCGTACTTCTCTTTAGCTTCTCTTATTATACTCTCCTTCTCTTACTGTTCCTCCTTTCTTAGTTTGAGCATGATAACTCATCCTTAGCGATATACCTAAGTCCTATCGCTATAGTTATCCAAAAAAAACCTTCATGTGCAGTGGTGCTACATATGCGACACGTTTGACGGGAAGATGGTTTACGCAATATCTCTGCAGTGCTTTCTCTGCAGTTCCTATGTGAAGTCGAACAGCTTTCTTTCGTAATTGCAATTCTTTGGACCCAGTCCCGTATGCGATTAATAAAGAGCCTCAAGACGGGTGATGAGTACTGAGCTAATTGAGGATTCCGCCCATGCGCATATTGGTCTAGTGGCTTGGATCATACCCGGCAAACTATACCTTACGCAAGGTCAATTGCCTTGAAAATATAGACAATCTTATCTAAAAGTGTTTGCACGACGCTTAGTGGTAGCATAAATCTCTTTCAAGTCTAATTGGTTTCAGGAGCTATTACTGTCTTGCTACTGTATATCAAAGTAAAGAGATAATTATCTTGCTAATCGAGGTACTTCCCAATAGTCGCCAAATTAGATATAGCGGACACACCATATCGAGCGGCATCGTTGGTCCTTAGTGTTGGAGCCTCCTCTCCCTCAGTAAAGAACTCTGGAGGAGAAACCTTGTTGACTTTCAGTTCCTTCTCATGACTCAATCCATCTGTTGTAAAGAATTGCTTCCATGCAGCCTTTGCGAGTTCCTCGTTATTCTCCTCCACAGCCGCGTAAGCCGTAAGCGTAGAATGACTCTGAAACCAGATCGCATGAGAGGGAAACTCGAAGCCAAATTCTTTGCGTTGAATTTCCGCTCCGCCGTTATACGCACGGCAGTAGGCAAGCCACACTTTCCTGAACTTTCCAACCGAGTCTGGATGCTCATCTTTGGCGTAATCGATCAGTTCGGCGAAGATCTCCGGGAAACCAAAAAGCATAGAAAGATGTGAGATGGCATACTCTGGCGTAGGAGGAGGACATTCACGCACCTCGCCTGTTGTGGGATTCAAAAGCATGGCATTGTTCCCGATACCATGCTTTAAGCTTGCGATGCCGTCGAGCATCTTCAATGCAAAATCTCTAGCACGCTTCCATCCACTTACCCTCCTCTCCCAGGCTGTCAGCCATGCAGCAGCCAAGGCGCCACAATCCAGGCCAATGTTAGTCATAGCAAAGCCCTCAGGAACGTCGCCCTTGGCCTGCACTTTGCGGTGCGAGTCAAGCCCCAGCAGGGCTGTCTGACAGTCCTGGAGTTCGGTCATTAGATCCCCAACGCGCTCATCTCCTGTCAAGTAGAAATATATGCGCCTGTACAGCACGTTTGATACGCGAAGCTGTTTTGAGCTATCGCTGAAATGTTGGACGCCGTGACGTGTCCCAAAACCCCTAAACCGGCCGGAGTGATAGACGTCCACCTCACCGGTATGTCTCGTCATCGCTTCAGCCATCTTGAAGACATCTGCTCTTCCAGTGTGTAGGAAGTATAGCCAGAGCCACAGATCAGTCGAGAGCTCGGAGTTGTCCCAAGCAAAACCGCCAACATCATATCTCCAGGCATGACGGTACGCATCGTAGTTATGCTGTACATCTCCATGATCCCAGAATCCATACCACCTCTGTTGCTCAACTTGCCCCTTGTAGTAATTGAACAAGATGTTCAACCTGCTCTCGATATCCTTCTCTTTCTGAGTTGCAGAGCAATTTAGAACGTTATAGCCTGGTGACCAGTATCCGTGGAAGGCACCGGTTGAATGGATATAATCTACGGATGGAACCAAGCGAGGAGGATTTCTGACCACGGACGAGAAACTGCTCAGTTCTTGATTCGAAGGCGTAGATATGAACGGCTTGAGGAAAATTTGATTTGTCCTTGCAATACCATTCGCAGTTACAAAGCCTGGCTCAAAGTCTTCATATGTCATGGCAAGCGCCTCAATCTGCTTCTCATGTGTGCTTTCTCCGAGGCCGTCGTGGTAAGGACTCGTGTCCAAGGGCCCAGCTAGGGGCGAGTAAAGCCAAATAGTAATAACGCCTTGATCTTTGGTCAACTGCGTCAAGTCAAGCTGCGTAGGGTATCTCTCCCAGAAGTCCGACATACCCACGGCAAGACCGCCATGTCCGGCCGACCCGACGTATGCTGTGCCATCGGCCCGGCCACCTCCTGTGACCTTGACCCAGGAGCAGCCCTTCTTTGTACGCTTCTTTACGGTGAACCCGTCTGATGACAGCTGTGATAAAGAGTAAGATTCCCAGGTGGGAATGTAGGACAACCCATTTTTTAAATCAAGCTTTTCCCACTCGAGATCATTGAGAGTCAAAGCTTTTCCTGCGGCTTGGTCGGTTCTATTCTGAACAGATGGACCAAATCGCAAGCCTGAGAGACCCTGAACTTCTTCCTTTAGAATTCCCCCGTTTGTTCCTCCAAGTCGAACGTGTCGATTGTAGAACTCTGACTTGTCCAGAGGGACTGAGAAACGAAGCCCAAGGGATGTAAGAGGTTCTGCGGCATCTAAATCGTGAACAAAAGAGTGTAGTATCTTCACGGAGGTAGCACCAGAATATAGGTAGACTCTGGCGTCGAATGGTAGGTGCTCCTCGCCCTCCAAAGAGATAGCAACTCCAGAAATTTTAACGACAGCCCTATAAAACGTAGCATTCTCGACTTCGATTTTCTTGATAAGAGTCGAGTACTCCTGCTCCTTGATGGAAGCGACAATTCTGGCACCTGAGCATGTAGTTCGGCCGTTCAGACTCAGGGTATTGAACAGTGTTGAGCTTCCTGGCTGCGAAAACTCCAATTGTACCCCGGATTCCGTAGCGACAGAGATTCGCTGGGCATTCTCTTCGACGGTAATACCGAACCCATTCCCAGTCTGAGTCCCGGGTTTCACTATGTAGTTGTCTGCATAAGGAATGTTTGAGCTGATGGAATGCGCGGTCCATTTGAGGGATCCATCTGGCCAGAAGGCAATTTCTCGGGAATCGAGAGCATATTCCTCTCCACTACCCTCAATGACGAATGTCTGGCCAGGCTGATGTCGACCCTTCGGCCATGGGATGCCGAAAGAGATACCATCTGTGAGGGGCTCATGAACGACCCCCGTGAGCCATCGTACAGTGGCTCCAGACATCGTTCCGCAGTTGCAGTTGGAGATATCGAGCTATCGTTGTGGGATGGAGAAGCTTTTGGTCCTAAGTTCCAGTTATATTCGAGTGATAGCTTGATGGCGCTTAAGTATTGGCGTAATCAATCTGAACACCAATATCAAACGATTGTAGACCTGATCAGAGCGGCTATTGAAGCGTAGATAAGTCCTCGTCTCATGGATATCTACAGCCCACTTGCAGATGTGAATACTCCTGGCCATACAGTGCAGTCCTAATATATAAGTTAATCCGTAGTAACCCTTGTGGTCGGCACCGATGACGACGGTTTGCCGCTTTTCCGGCCAGCCTGATGAGAGTCGCCTGACCCCTGGCGTTGCTCGGTGAAATGTTTGTTCCACCCATCTGATAGCATCAAACTTACGGAATAGCAGTATACGAGGGCTCAGCTCGGCGACTTTATTTCCACCATTCGGCACCTCTTATACCGAGGAAATATCAGACAACAAGTCTGTAAGTTGGGCATTTGGGGGTACGAATATGTTAGAACCCTGCACCTCCCCGCAAACTACCCCGGATTCTCCCCGCAAAACCAATCCGATCCACCCCCACAGCCGCTAAAAGGCAGCTAAAAAACTGGATCATGTCCTAACTGCCGATTATCCGTGCGGGGAGTTGCAGCCAAGACCTCTAAACCTCTGCGAGGCTTGAGGAGCTCGTATAACGAAGTTAATTATGCCGGTACTAAGGCGCTCTCAAGAAAGATGTAGCAGGCGGAACTTCGGGAGAAAAGGAGACGATTGTTGTGGGGGTTTGGGGGAATGGGAGCTCTAGTGAACCTCGTTTAATCGAGGCCAGATTTTTATAATATGGTCTCCAAGTGCTCCTCCCTTGCTCGAGGTATAGTACAGAGTAAACAGTGAACATTCTCTTGCCTGCCATCAAGTACAACTAGAAGCTGTCTCTCAAGATGGTTGAACACCAGGAAAACCTCGCGGACCAGAAGTCCACGAAGGTCATCGAAGAGAAAGATGAGGAGCACTTCGCCACCAGGGAGGATATCCTTAAAGGCGCCCAGAAGGCCACCGACGGTGAACATGCCATGACTTTAAGGGCTGGTATTCGCAAATACCCTATGGCTGCGTTCTGGTCCTTCTGGTTTTCCGCTGCCCTGATCATGGAAGGCTTTGATCATGCCTTTGTTACCGGTTTCATGGCGTTTCCACCCTTTCAGAAGCGATACGGCAAACTTACTGATGCCGGCGATTACCAGATACCCGCTGAACTACAGGCGGGTATCAGTAATGGCGTTAGCGCTGGCCAGATTATCGGTCTGCTTCTCAACGGCCTCGTTGCTGACTGGTTCGGATATCGCTGGGTTATGCTTGGCAGCCTCTTCTTCATGTCCAGCTTCATCTTCCTCCAGTTCTTTGCCACCGATATTTACATGTATCTCGGCGCCGAAGTGCTTTTGGGGGTTCCTTGGGGTGTCTTCCAGACCATCACAACCACCTATGCCGCCGAAGTCTGCCCCAACGTACTTCGTCCATATCTCACCATGATGGTTTCCCTCTGCTGGAGTATCGGATACCTCGTCGGTACTGGCACTCTACGAGGATTTCTGGAAATTGAAGGACCTCTCGCATACAAACTTCCATTTGCTTTGCAGTGGGTTCTACCAGTTCCTCTTGCAATTGGAATATACCTCGCTCCGGAGTCCCCGTGGTGGTTGGTGCGAGTTGGCAGAACTGAAGATGCCGCCAAAGCATTGCGAAAGCTCGGATCAAAGGCGGTCTCAGAAGAAGAAATCACGGATACTGTCTCCATGATGGTGCACACCGTTAATATCGAGAAGGAAATGAAAACCTCAAGTTCATACTGGGATCTATTTAAGGGCGTCAACCGTCGACGAACCGAGATCGTCGCCTTCACATATGTCATTCAGGAACTCTGTGCTCCGCTTGTCTCTCGTGCTGTTTATTTCCTAGAAGAGGCAGGCATTTCATCGGCGGCTTCTTTTGACTTTGGAGTCGGCGAGTACGCCCTCGCTATCGTTGCCGTGTTCATCGCTTGGTATCTCGCGCCAAAAGTCGGCCGTCGGACTCTCCTGCTCTCTGGCACTGGCTTCATGACCATTACTACTCTGATCATCGGATTCGTCGGTATTCCAGACCCTGCCACGCATAAGAACATTGCCTATGCCATTGGAAGTATTCTTCTGGTGGAGTATTTCTTCTTCTTCATTACCATTGGTCCCATTATCTATACCATCGTGGCTGAAGTCCCGTCTAACTTCCTACGCACGAAGAGTGTTGCTATTGCAAGAGCTACATACAACATCAACGTACTTATATACGGCCAACTGATTCCTCGAATGCTCCAGAATGACACTTGGGGCTGGGGCGCTAAGTCTGGCTTTTTCTTCGGTGGCTTAATGGCTATTGCCTTTGTCTGGGCCTACTTTCGTGTTCCAGAAACTAAGAATCGCACCTTTGCGGAGATGGATATCTTATTTAAGAACAAAGTCAGTGCTCGGAAATTTAGCAAGGCCAAGGTGGATCTTATTGCAGAAACGGTTCATTGACGTATAATGCTATTTGTTTATAGGGTGTTGGGTAAGCAACTATAATTACCATAAGAAAAAATAACCATATATAAGAGACTAAAGTATTCGCAACTCTCCTAGAAATATATCAAAACTAGATTTAGTAGAAATGCCAGCAGCTCCATTCATAAATTAATGACTAGATTCATCGAAATATGGCTGCAGTTCAAAAATGCGAAAGGATGGACCAACATCTGTTGCATCCATAGGTTGTATCGGATCACCTGTTCCTTTAACCACTTCAATAAATCTCTGTAGACCACCTTGAAACCGCTTCGTGTATCGCCTGTCGAGAAACGTCTTTTTCAAGGGCAAAAGCCTCACGGTGGCCATGACGTATAGTTCTGGGTTGCCTCTTGGCTGCCTTTGAATCTCCCGACTTGGCAATTGCTTTGGTGACCACATGGGGATTACACTGTCCACTTGAATTAAGTTCGAAGGACCGAATCCCCATTGCTTGAGCCCAGACCCTGTTTCTTTCAAGTGAAAGAGACAGAGCCATAGTAAATCGCAAAGTCCAAGCTTGAGTTCAAACTAGATCTGCGAACTTGTCGGCTTGGCACTGTCTGTCATGTCTGATAAGCAGTTATTACAAATTGATGCTGCAGTTTCTAAAGTTAATGACGATAGTCCATGAAAGACGAACATGGTGGCGATCAGCAATATGAGTCTCCAGCAGCTCAACTCTCTCCATCTTGAAGATTCCTGGCCCCTCTATCTCTGGCTTCGGGCTCGGATTCCTTATGAGACCATGCAGTTTATATACTGACCATTAAATACGATAGAAATAAGATTTTCGCCCCGCACATTTCCACCGTTTGAAACAGCTCTATTGCTTTTGAAAGGTCACAATCCACATGGGAAAAGAAAATAGCGCACATCATGTCTCGTCGCTTAACCGACAAGTAGAATTCATATTTATATACACGTTGAAAGCCACGAAGTCCTAATCCCATTCTGCGGCTTAGCAGTTATGGCTGTGTTTGTACCGTACCCCAACGACAGTCTCTCCTAGACTCTTACTATTGGTTAGCATCCTTTTATCGCTCCATATCCATGGTCGCCTCGCGATGAGGTGAGCATGTGCCTATATTTTGTTGTCGTGAACTCGATAATCTGAATAGGAACTAAGCTCTATACTAGTGATAGGGGGCCAAGTGGCAAAGGCTGCTCTGACTCCTCATTTGTATTTCACGTATCGTTTGAACAATATATCAGTTAGTTGAGTTGGTCAGAAAATATCGAGCCTTCTCTTTCTAAATGAGCATGCTTCCAAATCTCCACCCTGCAGCCACCGCGAAGGATACCGACTCGCATAGAGATGAGCAGGTTATGGGCAGCATTAGAGTGATCATAGACACCCCCATTGAACATGGCAGTGGCATCTTTGCCAATAGCCGATCTTATCATAACCTTGCCGCCGGGGTGGTCCTTAATGAATGGTGAGACGTCGTGGATAATACCTTCGATCGCGACGAGAGCCTTGCCGTTCTTCGCCTCGGCCTCGACGACAAAGTCACCCCAGTTTATAACGGGGAGCTTCTCGAGAGGAATACCCCAACTAACAGCAGTGCGTTTTTGATCAACTTTTTTCTGTAGCTGCTGGATCCGGCCCATTTCAATCTCATTCTGGCGGAACCGCTTCAGGTCATACGCCAGGCCAAGCTTCTTCCAAATGAAGATGGACCACTTAGTCGGGTCATACTGCCACCACTGAATAGCATTGCGATAATCTGAGGGAAACTCATGGTGAAAATTATGATAGCCCTCGCCAAGGGTCACGAATGCGGTTATGATATGGTCGCGCGGGGATTTGCGATTATCGAAGGGCTGGTCCCCAAGCCAATGTGCAAGTGAATTCACACAGAAGGTAGCCTGCTGAAGAAAGAAGACTCGAAGAATGCCCGCGTAAATTAATCCGCCGACCCAGTCACCCCATCCCAGGCCGCAGATCAGAGTTGGAAGACCAAGGCTCATAAATAGCACTAACTCAAGACCATGAATATGCTGCCAGATGACGACAGGATCGGCGTCAAGATCAGTCATATCAACTCGTCCAATGTCTTTGGGATTCTGCTTCATGATGATCCAGCCAATATGCGAATAAAGAAGGCCCTTGCGAACTGAATATGGGTCCTTTTCGGTATCAGTGTATCGGTGGTGGGCACGGTGGCCTTCGGACCACCATCGAATAGAACCCTGAGTGGCACCGGCTCCAACAGCAGCCAGGTACATCTTCAATGGAAGCGTCGCCTTGTATGAAGTGTGGGCCCAAAGACGGTGATACCCTAATTATAGGTCAGTCAATAGCTTCAAGACAACTGGGGTGGAACACATACCAGCGGTGATACCGAGACCAGTAATGAAGTAATATACCACTGCAAAGATGCAAGTGCAGAGCTGAAGAGAGACCCAGTATGTGCCAATGTAGCCCATGATGGGGACGAAAAGAGTGAATGTACAGTTCAGCCAGTTGACATGCTTGTACCAGTTACCCCAGGTAATACGCTGAGCAGTCAAGCCAACCCCCTGGGCGCCGTGCGTGTTTCTTAGCTCAACATTTTTTTGCGTGCCATAGCCAGTGGGGCTGGCCCTTAATAAATTGTCTTCGGACATTTGTATGCGTTCGTCGATCTAGTAGGTGACCTGGTTGGTCAATGGTAGTACGCCGGTGGTAGTCCTCAGAGGAGAAAATATATCGAAATAGCAGCCGAGTGGTGCTAGGGTGAGTAGGCAATGACCGTGTGATTGTCGCCGAAAAGCTACCTCAAAGCATTAGGTGAGCCGCAGTGATTGAAGGATTGTATTCGCAAGAGAACAGCTTCAGTCTCAGTCGCTAAGCTTATCGTCTGGCGAGTCTCGCCGGGCATCATAAGCTGAATTGAGGAGTAGTAGATAGTTGAAGCATGCCTTCTGTTTAAGTGACACTGATAATGACGTCTTCAATCTACCTGTTGGGACGTATGGATCGGACTGGCAAAATCATTGGTCAGAATCAATCGGAGCTGCTCCACTTGTCATAATTCGCCCAGAGAGCCTCCGGATTACACGTGAAATGCTACACATTCCGCACTGTACTTCGTACAAATACTTTGCAGGGGACCAAGCTGCTCTCGCTAATAGGGTCCAGCCCAAGTGACGGCGGTAGATTTGATGAACGGATAGCCCTCTTTTTGAGTGGAGGTAGTGTCGACGTGCTTTGAAGCTCTACCGGGCTGCAGCCGCCGTTGTTGTAGAGAGTCTAGTTCTCAGCGCTCTCGAGTTGCCGCTGGATGCTTGAGTCCCTATCGTAGTAGGCTAGCACGGAGAAAAGCCCATATCTGTCATGTCTCGTCTGATCGTTTTGAAGGCCACAACTTCTAGGGAGCGGTGCAGTGTTTTGATCATGGTTTGAGGGGTTTATCGAGAGGTTCGATCTTTGGCTATCGTTTAACTAGACAAACATTTTTCGCAAGGTACGAAAGTCGTTCAAGACAGTAGTCAATGCTTCGTACATAGCCTCACATAGCCCACCAGTTACTCCATTCACTCTACATGGGACTGTGGCAGCTCCCCACGTGCTGTGTTGGTGACAGGGGTCGGGCCTGCTGACACATTCATTTGAGACCACATTTAGCTACTTAAGGAGGATTTTACTCCTCTTAGAACGAGTCAAGTACGCTTCATCCATTCATTTTGAACGAACATTAAGTCATTCCTTTGATTCCTTTGAGGATTTAATTCTGGCCAGAAACCCCTCTTTTCTTCATGATATTTATCAAGACCATTTGATCAAGCATATTGCTCTTGACTTGCCTTTCTTAGTGTTCTCAAATTGACAGCTTACGGTGCAATCAAATTGAAGGTTGCAATGCAACTATATTGAGGTCCGCTTCCAACCTTAGACTACTCTAACTGTTGTTTTGGGCTGTGGTGTGTTTTCTCCTCCAACAAAGTGCGAGGCCTTTTATCCTTCCATGCTCGTTCGATCCGGCCTTGATAAAGAACCTCTCCTAATTCAGCCGCCAGCAACTTCAATGAGTCAGCATCTACGCCCCGTTCGAGGTTCACACATGCTATGCATATAGCCCACACATGTCTCACACGGTCGCGGCAATAGCCCGGAAGTAATGCGACAGCTGCTACTGCGTGCTTTCTGCCCCCCTGCTAGTTCAACCCACTGAGTATCCGATCAAGCCGATCTTCGTATGGCGCAATGTCAGGGCTTTCTGGTCCCCCGTGGCAAACACTAAGCAAAGTCTGTTCTTGTTCACTTCTGCCCAACTGGCGAGGTATCAAATCTAGCAGTAGCATCTTAATTCTTTATATTGGAATTCTACAGACGTTGGGGATGTCTGATCCTTTCTCCGACTGTATAAAGGCCCCAAAAAAATAAGAGTCGCACAACTTGCTCAATATCATCATACAAGTCCTAACTACTCGGCAGAGTCCCCAGGCTGCAAGTTATGCTTTCAGGGTTCGTCGGTTTGAGAATGCGGGATTTAGGCCCTAGCTAACCTGCGACCGTACTCGGATCCCATCTTCTACACTGCATCTGGGTAATACTTCCTCTCTCTCCATTTTCGCCTCTAAGCATTAGTTGCCTACTCCAGGCCAATCAATTTACGTTGGACACAAAAATTTGGAGTCAAGCGTGGCCACTTACGAAGAAAGGCGTTCCGAAGATTGCGATTTAAATCTGAGCTATTTTTAACCGCCGCTGACGATCTTGACATGAACATTCAATCAAGCAAAGCCGTCAAGATGATCAAGTCATTCACCGCACAGGAGTTGCGACGTCGCTGGGTTAATCACCAAGAAATTGCTCTGCTGGACGTCCGCGAGGAAGGCCCTTATGCCGACGCCCATCCATTCTTCGCATTGAGCGTGCCAGTGTCGGAGATCGAGGAAAAGCTACCGACGCTGGTGCCTCGGTTGTCCGCGCCTATCGTTGTCTACGACGACGGCGAGGGCTATGTGGAGTGCGCAACAGCTCGCATATCAGCATTGGGTTATCGTGATGTTGCCACCCTGGATGGGGGACTGTCTGCATATGCGCTGGTGGGTGAGGTTTATCGCGATGTCAACGTACCATCCAAGGCATTTGGCGAACTCGTCGAAGCGATCCAACAGACTCCATCCCTACCTGCTCGCGACGTGAAGGAGGCTCTGGAAAGTGACCATGGAGCGGTGGTATTGGATGTAAGGCGCTATGAGGAGTACAACACAATGAGCATACCCCATGGCCGCAGTTGTCCTGGAGGAGAACTTTTGTATCGCCTTTTTGAGATTGCGCCATCTCCTGAAACTACAGTGATTGTTCACTGCGCTGGTCGCACACGCGGAATCCTCGGAACCCAGTCTTTGCTCAATTCTGGAATACCAAATAAAGTTGTGGCGCTCCGAAACGGCACAATCGGCTGGACGTTGGAGGGCTTGGAACTTGAAACCGACAAGACTGAGCGAGTACCACAGCCTTCAAATGAGGCGGTGCTGAAGGCGCGCAAATACGCTACAGCATGGGCGCAGCATATCGGCGTGTCCATGATAAATGGCGATCGGCTCGCTCGACTGGCGGCAACTGCAGATGCCAGGACTCTCTACACACTTGACGTGAGGGATCCGGATGAATACGCTCTCGGTCATCCGGCGGGTTTCTCATCCGCCCCAGGGGGTCAATTAGTCCAGGCTACGGATGAGTGGATTGGTGTAAGAGGTGCTCGAATTGTCTTGTATGACACGGACGGCGTGAGGGCCCGAATGACAGCTAGCTGGCTCTTGCAATTGGGGTGGGAGGTCTATGTATTGGACGAGCGGTGTACGATACCTGACAACCTTCCGATCGCCGAAAAACCATCCTGGAATGCCCCTACATCCAATACCATTACGGTTGATGATCTACAGAAACTCGCCGAGGCGACCATTGTCGATCTCGCCCGAAGTCCAACCTATCGTAAAGGTCACATCCCCGGCGCGTGGTTTGCTTCAGGGCCAGAGCTCGCCCGTGATTTGAAGACCGCCAGTGGAGTAGGTCCTATTGTGTTGACTTCACCGGATGGCAACGTCGCCGCGATGAATATTGAGTATGCACGCCGCGGATTGTCGCGCAAAGTGTTGTATCTTGCCGGAGGAACAGCAGCCTGGGTAGCAGGCGGTCGTCCACTAGAGACAGAACCACGGTGGCTTTCAAAACCAATCGATGTCTATAAGCGCCCCTATGAGGGGACGAGCAATGCTCGCAAGGACATGCAGGGTTATATTGACTGGGAGCATCAGCTTATCGCACAAGTAGCGAACGACGGAGTCGCATGTTTTCACGTCGTACGCGACAGGCCTGTACGTCAATAGAATTTGGATCAAAGAAGCCCACTTTCTTGGGGGACATTGATACTATTCTACAGATGGTAAATTTTACAGTGGTCGGCCTCACAATCATATACCATGTTCCCGCTATCTGATTTACTTGCAGACTGCCAGTTCGCAAATTGGAAATCAAGGACCGTGATTGCGTCTACTAATAGTGAGTTTCTGCTTACTTGTAACCTTTGACCTCTAGGAAAGGGCTCGTTTGTGACAGCTCAGTATCTAGCTGGCTGGTGGCTTTGCCGCCTCGTGAAATCAACATTCACAATGTTTGGCAATCCACTCGAGTTCTGGACACTTCTTTCTAGATGAGGGTATAAAGACGTGCGCAAGCCGCCACGTACGCCGGAATCTCTTTCATCTTTCCTCTCTCCTCGATCTCGATGATAAACAGCACACGATAAGGGATCTTGTACCATGCAACCCGAAGCCTTTCTCACCTAGCACACGAACCACTTCTTTTCGACTGCATATCAGAAAGAACGTATTAGGGTCATGTCTCTGGCTCAGAAGGCTCCAGTGTAGCGTGTACTGCTGGGACGAGTATCTGCTATGGTAATTGCAGTCTGTCTTCGGCCCTAGTGTCGCCGACGCCGGCTATCTTGGCAACATATCTTGAGCCTGGATCCGTGATTTTCGGGCATGCTAGCCGACCTCTGGATTCATTGATTTAGGAAGTCCAAATAATTTACGCTCGCCGAAACTCTAATCCTTAGATGCAGGCCTTATGATTCAATTTCGACAGCCTTACAATGGCTTTGGCAAGGAGGTCATGTGCCAGATCGTTGTTTCACCTTCTGGCCGCGTGATGAACAACTCGCCAAGCTGGTTGTGATGGTTGCTGCGGGACAAGAAACAATACTACTGGCCTCGCTCTGTGACTGTTTTCGTCTCGATCGACGGAGTCGTCGGTTCTGGTACTAGGGGTGCAAGTTAGACCAATAGCTTGTTCTCAAGGGCTGAAGAACGTCTGCTGAAGATTGTGCCAATGGCATTTTATGCCAGAATTCCCTAGGTGAGATGCAGGATGGACACAATGCATGATAGTACACTTCTGACATTTCACATGCAGGATTGGTTGCTAGACCGTCGATTGATCGATGCGTATAGACAAGCTGAAACTATCACTATAAATCATGTAGCCTCGTCTTCAATGACTAGATTTCCAATCTTCCACTTGGCGCCTCTTCGGTCTGCATAGTCTGCGTGGTTATGATAGTTCTTAACACGTTCTCTAACATATTCCAGTCCGCGTATAGGCTCGGCATCCTCTTGATTCGGCGGAACGAGGCCCAGGCGTTTCAGTAGTGGCGAAGGGGCTGGCTTAATGTCCACCTCGTTGCCCGGCCGAACAAAGTAGAACAGTCCCAGTCGGTCAATGTGGGCCTGGTCCTTGGGTGGTCTTACGACACGGTGGACGGTGGATTTAAGGTAGCCAGCGGACCAGAAGTCGAGAGTATCACCAACGTTACAGATAATTCCCCCGTCAACTGGTGGAACATATTTCCATTCTCCAGATGGTGCCTTGAGCTGCAAGCCAGCAACGTCCTGACTCCACAGCAATGTCAGTGAGCCAAAGTCTGTGTGCGACCTAGTCCACGTGTTGTCGACTTTTGCATCGTCTTCTTCGCTTCGTGGCCGGTACATCATGTAGCGTAGATGGTCCTCGCTGGGATCCTCGTAATTATGACGAGAGGAAAAATAGTCCTCTGGGAGCTCCAGGATGATGGAGCACAGCGTGAAGACCTTCTTCGCGAGGTCAAGAGCGCGCTACTCAATTGTCAGTGCTGGACTGTGCGATCTATAGGCTTGACCCACTCTCGAGAACGGTTCAATCTGGCCCTTGAATGGTTGTAGAAAGGGGTGAAATGGCTCAGACTCATTCTCCTTGATGAACTTTGGAATGTTGATGGCCTCTACAATGTCAACAACGTCAGTCCCTCGGACCTTTTTCTCGTGAGCCTAGCAACGTTTAGTCGAGGTATACACCGTGCGTATCGATCTCCTACCGCTCGATAACCGAAGTAGTTGCCATTGGCAAAATCGCACCGGTATTCAGGCTTGCCCTTTTCCGCAACGTCGAGGTCGAAAAAGGCTTTTCCAATGTCATACTGTTGTTGCACCTCTTCGGAAGTGAAGCCGGTGCCAACAAGGGAAAAGAATCCCGTCTCATGGACCTATGTGGCGTTAGATGTATGTTAGGTGTACATACAGCAAAGGGGTCCACACCGCATCTCGCAACTGTTCGGCTAATTTCTGCTTCCCATGTGGCTCATCGTAGATGCTAAAGTCAATGACCTTGATATCGGCCCACGGTAGGCTCTCCTTGGTCTTTCCAGGGCGCTCCCACCTCGTGAGGGAGACGGACGTGGACGTGGTAGTGGTCGACATGGCGTGCTTGATATCTTTCGTCTTGGAAGCAGCCTGATTAACGCCATTATTGGGTGCATGGGTTTAATATTGTCTCATAACAGGTCTTCTCCGCATCGGGGGAGGTTCAACACCGTGCCCAGGGGTCTGGTTGCGCCATTCGAACTAATATCACACATTCCCCGATGTGCCGCACATTACGGCTACACGGCACCTCGGACCGGTAATATGCCGGAAACAACGTATCTACTGGGTTCTTTAAACAAACTGGTTTCTAAACGAGACAAATGGCTATCGTCTGTGTTAGCTTCCACATGGGTGTTGATCGATTTCTTACTGCATGAACAGTAACAGTTAGATCTAGATGGTGCAATCCAGGCAGATAATTGCGCGCAAAGAGTGTAGTTTTACTAAGCAGCCCGTCGGCCCCATCGTCGAGAAAATATGCCGATAATATAATCTAGACTAAGGCACTGGTAAAGTTTAGGGAAGTGTGAGACCAGCAGAAATACTGTTATTACCAACAATGAAAGACGAAAACTTATCCAAGGAGGGCCGTGAGGTAGGGCTGGCTGTTAACGAGACCAATCCAAGCAGAGTGGAATCCGACAACCCAGAGATGGGAGAAGATGCCATACGTGATGCCGCCAAGACGGCTCGGAGGAAGGTCGACAGGCGGCTTCTCTTCTGGTACTCTTTTGTCTATCTCATCATGAAGATTCACGTTGGCAACATCACTAATACGGCAATTATGAACCTGGAAGCTGGTCATGATATTCGGGCACAGCTGGGCCACTTGACGAGCCAACAATGGGCTTGGGCTCTCAGTATTTTCTACTACCCGTACCTATTCTTCGAGCCTATGGCGACCCTTGCACTCAAGCGCTTCAACCCAAACGTCTGGATGTGCCGAATTATGATTACATGGGTATACTGCTTGTGTGATTGTGGATGATCCGGACTGATATTTATAGGGAATCGTGTCCATGTGTCAGGCTGCAACCCAGAGCTACGCAGGAATTCTCACCTGTCGATTTTTCCTCGGTCTCTCTGAGGCCGGTTTCTACCCGGGGGTCATATACCACTTTAGCTTCTGGTACCCCCCAGAGCGACTTCCCCTTCGTGTGGTAAGTACATCCAATTGCATTCATTTCTCATACTGAATATATCAGGCCTTCTTCTTTGCGAGTGGCATGTTCTCTGGCACGATAAGCGGGTTGCTCGGTTCGTACATCGATCCCGAGTTGTCGAGTCTGCTAACTTTGCTAGCTTATGGGATCTCATTCATGGACGGTGCAAGTGGGCTTGCAGGGTGGCGCTGGGTGAGTATTCTCCACTGCCAGGAAATCAGTGCTAACTCTGGTAGATGTTTATCCTCGAAGGGCTTCCCATTCTCATCTGCGGTGTTTACACGTACTTTTACCTTCCAAACTGTATGATGCTCTGAACTAGAAATACTAAACATTCACTTACATCACTTAGACCCCCAGACAGCTACATTCCTTACATCAGAGGAGAAGAAGGCTCTATTGATCAACTTACCAGAAGAGGCCCCGACAATGGGAGCCAGTACTTGGAACTGGGACCAAATTAAGGATATGCTGCGTAACCCCACCTTTGCCCCGTTTCTCGTCATATGGGCCGCCCATGGCATTGGTGGATATGGCATCACGTTTATTTTGCCCTCCGTCGTCTACGAGCTTGGCATTTCCAATACTGCCATTTCACAGCTGATGACCATGGTAGGATTTTATCTGTCTTGATTCTTCACACATTACTAAGCTATTCAGCCCCCCTATACTCTAGTATTCGTCATCCTCATGTCCATCGCCTATATGATTCATACACAACGCGTCAGTCCTTGGGTCGCGGCCCTTGGAGTTGAACTATTACAGATTATATGCTATATTCTCTTGATCACCGTCAAGGTGCCGATTGCGAAGTACATATTCATCATGGTTGGAGTGGCTGGAACCCACAGTTTATTTCCCATTTTGTGGTCGGGTAAGTCGACTTTGACGCAACGCAGAAATGCAGCTGACTTCGATGCAGAGCGGATTAGGAATACGAGAGGAACAACCGCAGCGGGTATAGCCATTGGAATGACCAACGCTGCTGCGCAGCTTCAAGGAATAGGGGTATGTTGCACGGTCCGAATGCGTTGACACAAGCTCACTATGTGTAGGGGCCGCAGATTTATCAGCTTAAGTTTGGTCCCACCTACCGCACCAGCTACTTCTGCTCGATTGGTCTCTTGACTCTCTCACTGATTTCAATCTCTGGGTGCTGGTTTTTGGTCGCTAGAGCTGATCACGCAAGAAAGTCAGATGCAAGCAGAGTGGTCCAAGATGAGAAATTGACAGAGGAGTAACAACATCGACTTTCTGTTTCCCTGGCTGATAGAATCTTGATAATTCTAGGAATAGGCTTCAGCTAAAAACAGAAAATGAAAATTTCTAGGACTACTATAACTATAGATTCTACATGGTATAGAAATAGAGCTTATGCTCCGGGGTTATACTAGAGACTTATAGGCCTGGTCTATAGTATCTCTGATACCTTTGGCACCGTTTTTGATCAAAAGGCGACCGCTAATAAGTTCACCTGCCCACCGCACGTAGTTTTAGTAGATTTTCATATTGATTTGTATTTCCTAGACTTTTCATAGCATTGATCCTGGACCCCTATTCTTGATTGGACTTTTTTCCGCTCTGCTTGATGAAGGCACATTTGAGACGCTGGGCTTCTGGTCTGCTATCATAACCTTTAACAGGTTGCACCCCAATATCTGCTAACGTATGCACTCGGTATAGATTTTATCCATAGCCGGCTTCTCTACCCATATACAACCGCTCTCATCGTTAGAGATTAAGCCAATCTAAAGACATCTCACTAATGGAAGCTACCCTGACTAAATAGGCTAGGCTGACCGACAGAGCAGAGAGACGTAGAGAACCTATGGCAGGTTTGGAATAAGAATGAAAAACCACGCCATAATTTGGTTCCATACAGAGGCCAATTGTTGAGACTCCCAGTGGCCTTTAGAGGGATGGGTATATGCTTTGGCTGCCCGGGCAGTGGCGGAGATGACATCAAGGGCAAATACATAATCACTAAGACGGTGAAAGGTAAAGCCGGAGCTTGCTCCCCTACCGCGAAACGTCCAAGGTTATGCGACTACTTTGGGAGGTACAGTGCATGAGATCCTCCAAAAGGTGCCTTTACTGGCCCCATTGTAGGCTACAATATCGTGTATTGGGATTGGGCTCCTCTTCACTGTCATTATGTCCGCGGTGCCGCGTTCGGGAGCTCTCCGGGAACAATCACCTAGTTGACTCCCGGTGTAAACTACCTTATTACTATTGTGACTTGGAACGTGAAGAGCAAGGCCTCCCGTGTTCTGCCTCGACCGTTGTGCCCGGGCCAGGGACCCCTCCGGTTCCAAAGGGCTGGCTGCATACCCTCTGGGCGTGTTGGTCCTGACTGTAATCACAACGGGCACCGGTGAATGAGTTCTCCTGTACTACATTGGTATCCGCTGCAAAGGTTTGTAGTGTTTCGATGACGGGATCAGCCCAGGCCCGAGTTCCATCAGAACATGCGTCAATCCCAACCTCATTGAGGTTGTCCGTACTGGTGCCAAGTGTAATTCTGGGGGTGACCCACCCGGGGGAGACAATGATTCTATAAGTGCTGGTCTAGAGTCTGTCGGTGTAATTGGAGATTGAAACGCTGATAGAAATTCCTCTCAGTCCTCGACCACGCGACTGCACCACCATCACATTCCTCTCCTGTAGCACGTCATGCACGGCACTCCCCACAACTACTTGATGCTCAACCATCTGCAACGGTAGGCGGACTCTCTCTAATTACAATTTTGACCTACTCACGTTTCCTCAGTCATCGAGGCATGTACGGTAGACTCGGCTTGGATGTCTACCGTGACACCAGCTCCGGCTTGTGAAGTTGGATCTATGGAGATGTGGAGTAGGATCGAGCTACCGGACTCCCGCCTGCCAGATGCCCCCGAGGGCTCTCTCGAGTCCCTGAGTGCGATGGGTGATTTCGATGAGAAGTCCACGGTAACACGTAAGCAAACAGTAACTTCGGGGACTTGTATAGAGACCACCAGCTCGACCCCGAATCCAGCCATCACGGCATTCAACATTGGGGATGGATTCTGCTATAATAACAAGGATCCTCCTAACTGCAATAAGCTACTGCATAATCAATTCACACTTGATGATGCATAGTATGCTATTGGCTAGTTCTATGAAGCTAGATATCGGCTCGAGCCCAGTAATAATACATTCTATACTAAAATTGCTAGTATAAATAATATAACTTTAGTATCTGTTATTGTGGAATGGGCAGATGATCAATTGGCGAGCAAAATGTGGCGATAAGTACATGCTTGAGTTTTACAAAGTGATAGGTGCTACTGGAGACGAGGATACAAATTTCTTCTGGGAGGACCAGGACGGTGGCTAGAAGTCAACCTACGGAGTTGGACGTGACTTTACGCAGCAGACTAAAGTGGCTCATATCCATGGGATTCCTTTCATTATCTCAGACTGAATTTTCGAAATCATCGATGGCAACTTCGACTGTCCATGCCATGAGCTGCTAACAGAAGGGCCAGATATCAGTCTTTCGGAAACTGCCATGAACTGTATGAGGTCGGTCCCTGTTAGAAGAAAGGCTTGAGAGGGATAAGCGTGCGTGTTATTGTGGGTGTCTAGCCACCAGGACTTACATTTACCCTTACTGTGGGATCAAACCAATTCCTGACATGAACCACCTTGCCATATTTGACTACTCAATATAATAGGATTTTCCAAGAAGAACCAAAAAATGATGAGTAACGTTCGTCGTAGAGCTATAGGAAGGCACAGCCTTCTGAAGCATCATCGAACGAATGAGATGGCTTGTCAGGCTAAATCTGTGTCCCCATCGTGTGGTGGAGTGCTATAACCGTGGAGTACCTATGCCACTATAGCGGTCCATCGAATCAATAAATCATAAATTACGAAAAAAACTCGACGAGTGGCGGCATATCCGGCATCTGTTCTAATGAGACAGAATAGTACAGAGGGTGCAAGCGAGCAAACGGCTCGGCGGAATTATACCCGTAGATGCTAGATGAATCTGCCGTCCGGACTAGTTGATATCTGCAAAGGTCTATCGTTCAGAACAGCTGAAACCTACGTGGTGTGTCACCTGCATAGTCTCCTATCAACAGCAACTGAATCAGCATAGCTAGCGCTAGCATTAGGCGGCCTGCAGTATCTAACGAGATGTCTTAGCGGGGATGAAAGAGGCATTGAATCTCTTGGCTCATCAATACCATGGCAATTACATATGCATCGGGCCTTTCACCGGCTCACCTTCAATCGGAGATGGGTTTTTCAATGTGATTGCAGTTCCTTGCAACTTGAGCGACGTACTTATGAAACTAAATCACACCCCTGGGGGGGCCATCACCCCCGGAACCACAATCATCTGCCGGAATGCATCAATACTCCTGTGAGTCCGGCTTCGTCTGGTGTGATCGAAGGCAGCAAGATAGAGAGTAAGTTTCTTGCTCAGCAATGTACCACTCTATGTCGCAGTTGCTAGGACCCAAAGGGATGACGCTGAAAGACTCTTGATTTTTTATCTGATTGACGGTAACAAGGTCGGTTTTAAATATGCGTTCAATCAGTCCAATAAGGGAGGTTATTTCATTACAATTGGCATGCCGTACAACAGATCGGCGTTCCAATGCCTGTATTGGCGTTCCATTGCCCGTTCCTGCGACACCATAAGATCTTTTCTGAGTCCTTTCTTTCCGTTCTTCCCTCTCGTGCTTCTCCTTAACTCTCTCCACAAGGTTTTCATTCATATATCTTCCGAAGATGTTATGCTCTATCTCGAGGTTTACTTGTATATCATCGATCATACCTGAGTTCTCCAAGTAGTTTAGTGAATACTCATTGATGAACTTTCCACTTGTTCCTACAGCCATGATCTCATATCTAACAGTTCATAGAAGTGAAACGACGTATGGCAAGATTGAGAATTTGGAAAAGGAAGCCAACGGACGTCGCTAGAGAGAAGCCGAAGCTCAGAAGGAAAGGCGGAGAGAGTCGAGGGCATAATAAGAACATGTCTCGAAATTGACGGGAAACCGTTCCTCCATAAATACTCCGTATGTCACTAGCCTAGTAGAACATGAGTATGGGATGGTAGAGAGTTCGAAGTTCCGAACCAGGACGAGGTCACGTGCGCTGCTTGGTGTGGAGTGGTTGATCATTGCCAGACACGGCGAGGGTGGGGACGGACTGGAGGTTAGGTCCATCTTACGTCTTCTCTTGTCTGCACCTCTTTTGATACGAGTTCAGTCTTGGATGCTTCGTAACCTTCATCGTCGAGGCTACTCTCGTCACAATTGACCTCTTGATCATCAAAACAGCTAAGCCAGTCCAGGCGCGCCGATGTCTTTAACCAGCGTGGAACATAGAGGCTGCAGCGATGAGGAGCAACCACTATTATTAAGGCGCCGAAGGAAGCGGGATTTCCCTTCTCTAAACCTCGAACATTGGTATTCATACCCGCCTCAGGGTGAACGAAGGAGTATCCAGAATACTAAAGGGAAGACTGCGCGATTCCTCTCCTCGAAATCTGGCCACTACTCTGTTCTTACGTTGGTGTCCCTTGATGTTCTAGGCATGATTGCTGGTAAGTTATGCTCTACCTAGATCGTCAATAGTCAACTGATTGAGGCTAGATTTCATTCTGAAGCTATTCAAATGCGAGCAGGGGAAGATTGGCCCAGACTGGGATCTTGCTTTGGACATCCTAGGCTCTGTCAGTTTGGTCTTCTCATGTCTATTCATGATTGAATTGATTGCTTCAGTATGGGCATTCGGTTGGAAGTACAGTTCGCCATCATGTTTCGACAGGCAACAGATGCTAATAATCTCAGTTATTTCAAATCTTGGTTTCACTGCTTTGACGCGTTTATTGTCGTCGCAGGTTTCATCACAGATGTTGTTCTGCATGGTATCATCGAGGAGGTTGCCTCCTTGATTGTTGTTATGCGTCTCTGGCGAGTAATCAAGATCATCGAGGAACTCAGTCTTGGTGCCCAGGAGCGGGGTGAAGAGATGGAGGTTAAGATTGATGAACTCAGGAATGACAATAACCTCCTAAAAAGGGAGGTTTCTGATTTGAGGCAAACACTCAATAAGGCTGGCGTGCATGACGAAGGCCACAGTGCTCTACCCACTCCATATAATCAGGGAGTATATTCTTAACATCTACAGAGCGTTTATGTGCATTTTTAGTATAGTAGCAATGGTCCAGGGTTTGCTGGTCTTAATCTATGAAGTTTAGTCCTATATCAAGCCCAAGATTCAGCCTCGGCAATTGATGCCTTTGATAATCAACGCATTTACAAATCATAAGACTAAATTGACTCACCTCTGCAGCCTCCTTCCAAATAAGAGGCACGCAATACAGCATCCCAACCATCAAGCTAAACAATGTGAATCAAAGACTCGGACAAAAATACCGAAGCCATAGAAAAACTCCATCCTAATCCAACCCTGCACCTCGACTTCCCTATCAGACTAAAGTTGATCAAATCGCGTTCAAGAATGTCGAAAATATCTGCCACTCTATTACAGCCATGTTCCCGACAACCGCCTCATTGAAGCGTCGGTAGGGTAGCCATTAGCACACAAAGCCGAGGATATTCAGAAATTGCTACTAGCTGTTTGTGCACCGTGGTTAAAGAGCATTGATCATTAAGAAGCATAAAGTGATCAGATAATCAGCCAGAAGAGGAGAGAAACAATTAATAAATGGGGAAGAGGAGAATATGTTGATTTTATGTATAGCTATTGTTCCTCCTCTGTAGGTACATTTTCATTAGTATGTTCGAAATTCCAGCTGTTACCTGACCTACAGCACCAAGGCTAAAGAGCTAGGTTTGACATATTAGGAACAGATTTTCAGCTCTTGTAGCAAATAAAGGCCAACCGGGATGAAATCCTGGGGAATATGATTATCCAAGATCTGAAACAAAGTACAACAAGCCGCTAAACAACACCAAAGGCATCATGAAGCTTGACATTGAGGAGTAACACAAGTTTTATTCAGGCAAATGCCTCCAATCTCTTCGGAGACCTGAATATCATATATTGTATGCTGCGCTCCCTCCAACCTGAAGAGGTGCAGCTTGCCTTGGATAGTCTAAGTGCTTGGAACTCATATGCAATTTCCCTGACCTTATTTTCGCTATAGTGATACATATTCGTGTTTTGTTTCATAACATACTGACATGAAACCCACTACAGGCTTAGGTCTGGTCAGAGAGGAAAAAGGATAACCGCTTAAGAATTTTATCGAAGAGCATCATTAGTTCGAGGGGGGGTGCAATGCAGCACGGCTTGACGTTCCCTTCTTATTCCATTTAAACAAATAACTGGATTGTGGGAGCAAAACCAGTGATTTGGTTTATAGGTAATTCCTAATATACGGGATATCTAGTAAAGCATATCTATTCCTCTCTCAAACCCGGGCGCAATGGTCTGTGTATATTACTTTTTGTTCCCTATTACTCTATCTTCTTTGTTACCTTCTTTATCTCGGCGCTATATAGATGTGCTGGCTTACCATGGTAGTCTGGGCACACTAGTTCCGGCCTCGTGGTTAGAAGGGTGAAGGAACTTGATGATGATTAACCTAGCCAGATTGGCAAGATTATTGCTAAAGGAGCAGAACCGCCGAGCTCGGGAGGCGGATCGTTATCTTTCCAGTGGCGATGAGACGATGAAGCTAGGATCACACGCTGTGATGAGAACTCGGCGTCGGACAGAGAACCTCTGAGTACCTGAGTAGAGGGGACGGAATGTAAAGAAGGGAGAGCGATTCTTTGAACCTAAGTTCAGGATTGGATTCAGGGGCAGAAGTAACTGGGCCATTGCGTATAGCCAAATCAGAAACTTGATGATTGGAAGCCTTCATCCGGCTGAATGCTCAATTGCTAACTAGATAAATGTTTAAATCACGGGGATATTCTTAAATGTATTGTGCTTGATTTTATTTAAGCGTTCGGGGGTGGTGATCCCTTGCATATGCAATGTCTCATGTCCTTAGCGGAGAGTGTATAAGAGGTAATTATTTATAAATATATAGAGAAGTAAGATCTTTACTCTATAATATCTTTAACCTTATTATATTATTACTTTTATTTTATTTTATTATTTTATTCATTTTAATATAATTATAAATAGTCTCTTGCTAGCCTTTATTGCCTTATATTTTCTTTGTTTTTCTTCTCTGCTATTATTTATCTTTCACTTATATAATGTAAGAGAGGACTCAAGAGAAGTAATATCGCTACTCTATATATCATGACCCTAAAAGGTTATTGCTTGCCTCGGGGCCTTATAGAGATAAGGTTCTCTCTTAAGGTTTTAAACTAAGAAATCTTAATATTATAATTACCTAGCAAGATATCTAGGTTGCGCTCTAAGGTCATTAAATAAATGCTTATATATTAATCCTAAGGAGAAATGCAAGCTTTAGTCTTAATAGTTTAATATACTTACTTACTTATTCTTACTTAACTAGCTTCATTGCAAATCCCTTTAATATATAATAAGAGGGTATAATTAGCTTATAATATAATTAAGTAATATATATAATAAGTAAGTGTCTTAAATAATTAAGTATCTTAAAAATCTCTTAACTGCTTCTTTTTCAATTTAATTAATAATTTCTTAATTATTAATTATGCTACTATTTAATAATAAAGGAAATATTCTTCTTGCTCTCTAAGCTCTTTAAAATGAGCTAAAGCTTAGTCTTTAATGAGCTGTGAGTATCTATAGAGTTAATTAAAAGACCTTAAGTCGCTAGCAAGCTAGCATTTAACTCTAAAGCAATATAATACTTAACTTACACTAGCTCTTTAATTTAAAGGAATAAATTATTATTTAAATTATTCTTAACTTAAATTTATTAAGGTTTCCTCTATAGTTATAATATATATAATAAGCAAGCTATATAAATAAGCAAGCCATATACTTTTTTTAACCTTCTAACTAAGAATCTTAATAAAAATATAACTAACTATTTAATTAATTAAAACTAATTGCTATCCTCTTCATTAAAGCTCTTAATCATTATCTTATATATTCTTATATTATAACTAAGCTAGCAGCAAAGCCTATAGCGCCTTTCCCTTGATTATGCCCCCCTTCCTTGACCTCTATTCCTTAATAATCTAGCTTCTCCCTTAATAGCAAGGACTATTTAATTAATTGCATCTCTTCCTTCTTATATAGTTATCTTCCCTTTATCTTGCAGCTAAGTCTGCTTTGCCCTATGCCTCCTGCTAAGGGTCGCATTTGCTTGCCAAAGGATCTAGTTCTTAGATTTTAATAGGGCTACTTAATGCATTATAGCTTCTATTCCCTTAGCAAGAGAGCTTAAGGCCCTTAAGATAGAGGCTAGGGAGCTGCTTTAATATCTATTGATTTGCTTTCTAAGGTATTCTATTTAAGAGCTAGCCTTAGTTGCAGTCTTTAGCATTGAAGAGACCTAAGGGTTAAGGAGGCTAGGCTCTCTCTTAATAGGCATTAGGGTCTATAATTAAATATTAAGCTTTTAAATAATTAATTTTAAGTTAAGAGGAATAAGCTTAGCCCCTTTAAAATCTCTCTTAATATTTTTCTTTATAAGGGAGGCTTAAAAGGTAATATAAAATGCTAAGAAGAACTTAATCTTTAAGATATAAGTTATAGAGCTCTTAATTAAATGCTTTAATATATATAATAAGTATATGCATTAAATAAGTATATATATTAATGCTATTTCTTACCTTAAATGCAGTTTTTAAAAAATCTATTGAAAATTTAAATCTTACTTAAAATAGCTAAGACTTTAAGATTAAGCTAATTAATATATATAATAAGCAAGTGCAATAGACAAGCGAGTGCAATAAAAATCTTAACCTTTTTAATTTAAATCATAATAAAAATATAACTAAGCCTTTAATTAAATAAAACTAATTACTCTCTTCTTCCTTAGATAGCTCAATAGCCTCTTAATAAGTCCTTGCATTATAACTAGGCTTCCTATAAATTCCATAGCATCATTCCTTCATCTAAGCCTCCCTCTCTCGACCCCCTCTCGCTAACAATTTAGCTTATAGTTATGCATTAATATCCATTTAATTAATTATATCTCTTCCTTCCTCTAAAGTCATTATCCCTTTATTCTATAGTCAAGTTCATTTTACTTTATGCCGCTTACTAAGGGTCTTATTTGACTGTCAAAGGGTCTATATCTTAGACTTTAATAATGCTATCTTATGCATCATTGCCTTAGTTCCCTTAGAAAATGACTTCAATGCCCCTAAAATAGAGGAAGGAGAGCTGCTTTGATGCCTTTTAATTTGTCTTTCAAGATAGTTAAACTGAGAGCTAGCCTTAAGAATAGTCCTTAGAGTTATTAAGACCCAAGGGTTAGGGAGGCTAGCCTCTTCCTTAAGAGGTATTAAAGTCTATAGTTGCATATCAAGCTTTGAGATAACTGCTTCTAGGTCTAGAGGAGCTAGGCCGGCCCCTCTAAAGCTTGCCTTAATATTGCTTTTTATTATAGTAGCTTAGTATATAGCATAGAAGGCTAGGAAGAAGTTAGTCTTTGCAATATAAGTTATAAAGCATTTAATTAAATGC
>JAMAKE010000138.1:0-45227 GCA_023628695.1 Nectriaceae sp. PG4201 | reverse complement strand
CTATATTAAGCTTAGTTTTAATTTTTAAAGAATTTCTTAAAATTGCAATTTAAGGTATAAATCTTAATGCGCTATATACTTAAGTGCATTGCATACTTATAATATATATTATACTTATTATATATATTAACTTTATTATAAGTTCTCTTAATATATTATTAGAAATAAAATCTTTATTTTAATTTAAAGTAATTTTCTCTTTATAAAATTATTATTTAAATAATAATTATTTTATTATAAAAATTAATAATTATTATTAAATTTTTTTTAATTTTATATAAACTTTTATTAATTATTATAATTTATTATTAAAATATAAAATATTATAAAAATATATTTAAATTTCTTTTTATTTAATTTTTTTTTTTTTTTTTTTAAATCTTTTTATATTTATTTCTTATATATTTTATTAAACTAATAATCTAAGTAATATGCAATCTCACTAGCCCCACATCGTCGTATCCCTTCGTATTACCTTAGGCAGCCTTCAAGATAGCTTGCATATATAATCTCACTACTATTGAATCCTCATTGTCCTTTTCTACATAACTCTGCGCTGCTGGTCATGGAGAAGGCGACCCCTGTACCTGATGTTGCGGCCGGAGGCGATGAGACTACCCGACAGCTAACTCCTCCTCCATACTCAGGGCCGTCCACAGCGCTTATTGCACCGGCAGCCACAGTCCATGATGCCCAGGCGGCCTCCAAAGGCCTGCCTCGATACCCTGGACTTCCAAGGCTCGACTACAGATTATACTCACCCCCTTTATTTAAATTGTCCAATGATTACAAAACGCTGTCTTCGCGGGCGGAGTATCTGTCATCAAAGGCGGGTGCCCTTGTCTCTCTGATCCGCGCCCAGGCGACAGTGCCACCAAAGCCGCAAATTCACATCCGCGGCAGCCGCGGCCGCAAGGTTGACTTCGACATCAAACTCAACTTAATGAATCTGCTGGTGCCCGAGGATGAAAAGCAGCGTATTGACTACATTCGTTGCGTGGGCGAGGGTGAGCTAGCGTATCGCGGTGGCGTACGACCGGATGTGCTGCCCGAGGTTGGGGATGGCGGGCTAGAGGAATGGTGTCACCGCTTCGTGCAGGATACGTCCTCTATCAAGTCTTTCGCACTAGACCGTGTTGTGGCCAATCTAGACACCGCCTGGATTGAGGGTCAGCTTCGCAGCTTGATAGCGTCACTTAACTACCGCGGAGTTGTCGATGTGACATTCGTTGTCACCCACAGCCGGGTCCTGATACAGAATCCGGACAAGGTTAATCAATTCTTCACCAGCGTGACCAGTCTGTTCTCCGGGAAGAACAAGTACGAAGTGATAAAAGCTGTGTGGCCATATGCGACTACCAAGAACGGGGAACCTGGCCGCAGGTGTGTTGTCCAGAGCGAAGAGGTCTGGTGGAGGGAATGGAGACACCCCATTAAGTATGCTATCTCCCAGAAGCGGCAAGGCTGGGTAACAGTTGAAGACAAGCTCGAAGCAGTGATGGAGGGCAAGGGAAATGAGACAGAGTCGATTGATTGGGGCCCCGAAGCTGTCAACTACTGATATCAGCAGAATTGGATAGATGTTTGATGAATGGACGACTTCACAGCGAAATTATCGCAGCGAGCTGAGGAATGGGGTAACGGACCAAGACAAGTTGCATTCCCTAGGGCGATAGCAAAGAAGTGTCATCCAAGTTAGGGTCGCATGATCGGCAAAAATGCAGGCTCACCTTTCCCAATTGTCCGATAATTATAGTTTCAGACACATCGTTAGGGAAATATCGTGATATATAGCAAGACTTCGTGGTACTAAGGATGATAGGAAATCTGCAGCGGACGAGTACATTATTCCATTAATTTATTTCATCTATATTACTTTAGCTCGTCATTAGGCGTTGGATTTTCTTTTCCCTGGGGGTTATTATTTCTTCCTGCATCTGAACGGATGAGCTCTTGAATCATTGCCAATCATGTGCCATAGGACGAAGCTGGTGATATTGCATTTAGTCTTATTGGCACAGGTTGCAGCAACCGGATTCTCCAATTTGTTCTTCAGCTGAGCGAAACCCATGGAGGGATATGGATCGTAGTCTAAGGGCAGGCAAGCCAAGAATTGAAACTTGATACCTTACGGCAATACTGCAACTTCCGGAGTATTGAAATTGGATGGGTTCGGATGAGTCACACCGTCGTACCTTGCATCGCCTCAGGCCCCCCCCAATGCGGCCCACGATCTATGACACACTTCGTTTAAAACCCAGATTAGGGCGAGCCTAGGCGGAATAACAGGGGTTGGGTAATCGAGGAGTAAGGGCGAGTAAGGGCGGAGAATAGGCATTATTGTTGGCATGGGGAGCGCGAGTAAGAGTCAAGTGAGCAGATGGGCGATCGAGCTGGGGATGCGTCACCGAATGAGCCACTGAAAAGAGTAACTTACTTAATGCCTGTATCATGTTGTATTAAAGTGCCATATGCCACCAGCTAAAGCTTCATTGCCAGCACCTGTTTCACACTAGATCAAATCCTACTACGCACTCTTAGATTCCGAATTGACCCAGGTGTACTATCTCTCGATACACGAGCCCCACCATTTCAAAATCACCAAGCGACACCAGCTCCCTAGACATCATGGAGGCTGATCGAACTTCACATTTCACTTTCACATCTCATGACACTGCGCTCTGTCTCATCCCCCCACAACACTTGTGGCCTGCGCTAGATCGACTGCGGTCGCTCTACGATAAGGCATACGAGACATGGCCTCCACACCTCAACCTCATCTATCCTTTCGTGCGGCCGGAACTATTGTCGCAAGCGGCCAACATCTTAAGCCAGCTCGATCTTGCTACACATGCTGGCACCCCTGTTCGACTCGAGGCGCCAGGCATATTCAACCATAAACGGTACAACACCATCTTCCTCCGTCCCGGCCACAGTTCCGACTCCGATGGGCTCGTGCAGCTCAGGAACGACTTCTGTGCTGCCCTCGGTCAGTCGAACAATGACCGCTTTCGGCCTCACCTAACTGTCGCCCAAAGTGATGATTCCCTCTCGGCTTCACACCAGTTCCTAGTCGAGAAAGTCCGACTCCTTGCCCCGTTGGCGTGGGGCTTGGGTCAAATAGCACTGTTAATTCGTGATACAACTTCCTCGACTGGTGATGGAAGGCGGAGAATGAGGATTTGGGGTTATCTAGATGTCTCATCGAACCAGTTGATCCCATACCCTACTCCCGAGGATCCGTGTAACTCATTAGATGGCGACCTTCGGATCAGGGATGGACATATCTCCACCAAGGCATTACCTCAGGCGTCCTATCACTTCTCACGCACGGCTGGATCTTGGCAGGTTTTGTCACCGTCCGTGGACCCGGGGAATCCCCCGGCGATCCCAGAGCGACTTGTCGTTGCTTCATACAACGTCTTAGCCGAGTTTGCGTGGCCACCCAAATCAAATAGGCATTCAGCTCTGGTGGATAACCTTCTCTCAAGTCGTTCTGCGGCTGATATACTGGTGCTTCAGGAAGTCACGGATCACTTTCTCCCCTTTCTGCTCGCGAATGAGGACATTCGATCTCGATATCCCTTTGCCACCCATGGGCCCCCAGGCCAACCTGGTATCGGCCCTCTTCCCAGTCTACTCAATGTGGTTGTTCTAAGTAAATTCCCATTTCAGTGGGAATATTTGCCTTTCCAGAGAAAACACAAAGGCTGTGCAATAGTAACCTTTCCTACAACTAGCGGTTGTGATGCCGGTGGGCATGTACTGCCTTTAGTGCTCGCCGGTTGTCATCTTACCCAAGGCCTAGTTGATGGTGCAGTGTCGGCCAAGAGAAACGAAATACAACGAATGCTTGATCATTTGTCTTCAAAATTTGCTAATCACTCCTGGATTCTTGCGGGCGACTTCAACTTAGTCACTTCGTCCTATACCATTGATGCCGCTAGGAGGAAGCAAGATATTTCTTCGCAAACACTTCAGTACCTTCGCGACATTGATACGATGCTTTTCAACGCGGGCTTCCAAGACACTTGGCGAGCCACTCGTCTCGAATCTGGAGAATCTTCCGGCGTCACTAACGATTACCAGAATATGTCGGACGCTTTTGAAGGAGAACAAGGTGCAACCTTCGATCCGATCTCCAACAACTTAGCTGCAGACCTGGTTGGGAGTGGTCTGAACAATCGTCCCCAAAGGTATGACAGGATACTTCTGAAGGCCGGTAACCACTTCCGCCCGCGGGGCTTCAACATGTTTGGCCAGAGCCCAAAGCAGCTACTGGGGCAAAGCGAGCCCAGGCATGCAAGTGATCACTGGGGCATCCGCTGCCTGTTGGTATCTTCTTCCCCTGAAGACGCTGCTATGAGACCAGCTTTACCTACTACAATCGTCCACTTGCACACCGCCTTGCCAACTCTTCAACGACTTGAGGACCTCAAGAACTGTCTGGTAAAGCAAGGCTGTTTCCCGAGCGAGAGCGACAGATCTGAGCGTAAGAGTGTCATTCGACTTCTTGAGCGCACTCTCTTGGATACTACCCGGACTGGTACAGATAGCGCTGGCCGATCAGACCCGGCAATAGTCCTGGTTCCAGTTGGTTCTTATGGTCTTGGCATCTGGACAAATTTCTCCGATATTGACTGTCTCTGCATTGGATCGATTAGCTCGAAAACGTTCTTCACCTTGGCTCTTCAAAGACTGAGGAAGGCAGCGTCAGAGGGAATATCCGTTCTGCGGCGAGTCAGGGCGAATTCAGGATACATGTTGGAGCTTGAGGTCAATGGAATCAAAGTAGACCTCCAATACTGTGCTGCCACATCTATCGCGGAAGAGTAAGCCGTCGATTTCTAACTGATTTCGAATTGAGCCCCTGACCGTGTACAGATGGCCGGAAGTGATGAATCGCCCCTCTACCAACGCTGTTTTTGGTCTACCAACACAGACACTGTCGAAGTTAAAGCCCGCCCGAGACCTCTTCTACCTTCTGCGATCTATCCCTGACATGACGCAATATCGAATGGCTCATCTTCTGATCAAGGCTTGGGCTAAAGCAAGGGGTATTTACTCCTCCAAGTTTGGGTTGATAGGCGGTATCCATATCTCCGTCTTGCTTGTGCCGGTTTGCAAACTGCTTGCAGTGGACGGGAAGGCGGTTTCTACCAGCGACATCATCTCGACATTTTTCCACCACTACGCCGACTTCGATTGGAAATCCCAAATGGTATTCGACCCTTTCTTTCACAAAGCGCTGAAGTACCATCGCACCTTTAGGGAACCTCTCTGTCTTCTGGGTTGGCATGCGCCGTCGCTCAATACGGCGGTAAATGCATCCGTTCCCACGGCCAAGACAATAGCGGCCGAGTTCACTCGAGCAAAGTCACTGCTTTTAGTGGAAAATCAAACCTGGGACACCTTCTTGTGCTCAGACACAGAATACCGACTGCAGACGTCAGTCAGTCAGGGTGCTACGGAGTTTCTGAAGGCGTATCGGAGCTATATCAAGATTGACGCCCACTTCTGGGGGTCATCATCTCAGAGAGGCAATCGGTTTGTTGGCTGGCTGGAATCGCGATGCGTTACGCTCCTTGTTGGTAAGACTTTCCGCATTATAGGGACCAACTACATTTAATACTGACTGGTAGCATAGACCTCGATAGGAAACTCGCTGGTGTTATGGCACGGATCTGGCCAGCGAGGTTTGTAGATGGAACTGCGGCTGAAACAAGTGATACCAACACAGAATACCACGGTAGTTATTTGGTCGGGCTGAAGTGGGATGATGATCAGATTGTCGGATTGACCAAGGAACAGGCGAAGAGGGCCCAAGAAGGGCTGAAGGCCGTCCTGCAGGATTTTGAGTCACGAATTCGTGGCGACGAAAAATACTATGATGAAAGGTCTTGCTACATGGCCACGTCGATAGTCAGGGGTCATGACCTAGGCGCCCTGGCACTAGATAATAGCCGGTGGGGAGAAAACGTCGCTGACGCCGAGGAGGATGACTCTGACGACGAGCTGGACTTGGAGGAGCAGGCAGACGAGACAGAAGAGCTGGGTCAATACGGAGAAGATCAAGGATCATTAGGCAAAAAGAGAGGCCTGACATCCCATAGCTCCAGGTCGTCGACGGGGTCGAAGCCGGCAGGCCTCGGCAAATTTCGCACAGCGGTAGACGTCCTCAATCGACTGCGCTGGGATGCCAACTTTAATAGCAGCGATTACATCGTGGGCTACGAAGACCGGTTTGTAGGCGCCCGCGAGAGACCGGTGGACCAGTGGAAGAGTGAGCAGACTGATGAGGAATTCATCCCTCAGCACCGAATCCTATACTTCAAACGCAAGCAGGATGGAGTTATTCTATGGGAACGAAGGAGCCGAATCGATGTCATTTTTGGGAGCGGAGTCAAGACTGATAATAGTCGTGGCTCTGGCACCTCATAGCTAGAGAGATAGATGGAGACCATGGATAGACCTAGGAATCCTGAAATTCAAAGCCACCCGAGGACATGGATCTGGCAGGATATACTTGGTACGTGTATGTGCGATAAGACCCAGTCAGCCGGTATTGTATTCCCCAGCATCCACTCAGCGACTTCCACATGCTGGGAAAGTGCCAGGTCACGTCGTGAAGATGGTCAGATAGCGTGTGCATGATGACGATCCCGCGTGGGGCGTGGTGATGTTTCACGTTTGATCCATGGTCGACAACAGGCCGCCAAACCCTGTCTCGATGCCGTACTACCCCAACTTGGCATCCATCAGCCTCACTTTTCGCCCCACCAACGCGACGGTCGTGGCATGCCCGACTTGTCGGACTCTTGGGCACTGCTGAAGTATATAAGTTCTTGTTGGACCTGATAAACACCCTTCACGAGAAGAAACAACCCCATCTGAATTACTCTCGAAGCAACTCCTCCGCCTCAGTTCAACCAAGAAGTCCAAGAGAAATGGCTATCTGCGAGGCCCTACCCGTCGTTGACGGTTGCTGCACCAGCTGCTGCAAGGCAAGCGACCTTGGCACCCACGACTATTGCGGAACTTGCCCCAAATGTCCCGCATAAGTCGGTCAGTTTTCTCACATCATAATCTCCTCCTCGGATGCGCCAAGACAAGGAGACTCTTTTCCAGCTCTTCTTTGTTCCTTGTTTGTCACCGACCCTACAACAGAAACATGTTCGGTTTAACGCGGGTTTCGTCACACCGGGATCAATGGGAGTCTGGAGTTTAGTGAGGGGGATGTAAGAACTTGACGATAGGGGCCAAGACGGCATGGCATGACAGATGAATAGAATGATCCTAGGCAACCTGCCGATGTGCATAATCACCCACTCGTGAATCAATACAGCTTCTAGAGTGAAAGCGAGATGCCGACCCGCATGCGACGAGCACGTGTCCAATAATCCGATGAACATTGGCAGGGAGTATATTCAGGCTGTGCGCATGTTAAGCGCGGATGCCGCATGCCTGCAGGTTCTAGTGCATATGCATTCTGCATGGCAAAGGCACAAGGCACTGCCTCGGTGCATCATGACGCTAGGCTCATGAACACAGCCGCAATGGAGGACTTATCGTACTTGACATACTTCCCCTTGCCCTTATCAATCTCGTGGTAACGATCCCAAAAACGATCGTAGAGAGGCTGTAATTTCTGCCGAATGTCTTCTCCAAACATGGCGCGCACTTCTCGTTCCATGCTATACGACTTGTGCCTGGAAACCATGTCGTCAAACGTGTTGTTGAATTGAGTAAACTTCTCCTTGATCTTGTCTTTATCCTTGCTACTCAGGCCTTTGATGATGGATGCCGAGTCTACTTGGCCGGAGGTTGGACGATGGGATCGGTTGGTATGAATAGTGTCGAAAAGATGCACTGAAAGGTCCTTGCAAATGTCTGTGTACGCAGCCGTGGCTTTCTTCCTCCACTGTTCTAGTGTCGCCAGTCGTGACTCCAATAGAGGCGCCAGATCAGAGTCACGTATCATGCGTTCGATAATCACGACAGCGTTGGCAATGAAGACTCCGGCAACCGCCTTCCCTTTCAGAAGCATTCGAGCTTTCTGGTCCAGGGATGACAGCAGTACATCAATGGTGTCGAGGCAATAATGAGCGAATATATCTCGACCATCTGCCCCGATATCAAATGATGCAAGACTAGGGATAACGTCTGTTGAACGGCCATTGGACGCTGTAGTCGATTTCCAGCCCCCATCACCAAGTGAGATCATGATACTGGAAATAGGTCGTAGGAATTCCACCATAGCTTGCAATCGCTGCATCGTCTCTGACACAATGGATATTGGGGCGCCATCTGAAGGCAGAACCTGTAAAGCACCAATTTTCCGCTTTGTTTCGTCAAGAAGCTCTGAGAGTGACGACTTGGCAGTCTCCCGAACCGGTTTCAGAGCAGCAGCCAGCGATCCTTTGAGCTCACCAGTCCTTGTCTCAAGCTTACCGGACAAAGAGGACATGATCTCGGTCACCTCGTATGCCAGGTAGCAGTCAGTGTTAAGGTGAGTCTTGATATGGGTATTTAGCTCTCGCAGCGTGCGGGCCAGTTCAGTCAGAGCTGCTTGGCAAGTTGATTGAAAGATCGAGCCCCAGTCCTCGCGCTTGAAAATGCTGCATATGTTGTCATATTCGGCTAGAAATAGGCCTTCCATGGCCTGTGCATAGGTCCCAATTCCATTTGTACCTGTTCGATAGATTGCATCAGGGTTCTTCTTCTTCGCAGTGTTCACACTTGCGGCGGCTAAGTTTGCCAACGTAGAGGAGAGATATGGCCCTCGAATTTCGGCATATATCTTCGCGGCCGGCGACTCTTGGCCAGTCTGTTGCTGGTTGCTGGCGACATAAGAGTGAACTAAGCCAAGCCGGGCGATTTTGTCCTGGGACAGAACTGGGAAGGGTTTATCTTTGGTGATGAAGTGCAGCGGCTCCACAGAACGAGGTGTTTCGGCACGTAGTAGCTTATCGAAGTGGTTTTCAAGTTGAGTATTGCCCGACTTGATGAGGCGGGCTAAGTCTGCCATTGTTTGCTGGTTGGCACGTAGATTCGACGCCTGCATGTCGGTTAGGGACTTGTTCAGGCGCTTGATGGACGCCAGGTAGTTGGAAAGCCCAGCCTTGTCCGGGCCGATGCGGATTATCTGTTCTTCATCATTCTTGCTGTCGGCCGGCTGGCGTAGACGATCAATGGCAGCGAGGACGGCATCAACATCTACACTCGGTCAAAAAGAGTCCCATCTAGCAAAGGGCAGGAGACTTGCTGTTCCCCAGAGTTTGCAATCGCCTAGTCTCTCCATTTAAGGGTCCTGCAACATCTCGAACTGATTTACCAGTCGCATCCAGCCGGACTAGGCAAGATTGGATCTTCTTGGTCAACTGCGTCGTCTTCTCTAGACGCGAGTTTAGAACATCGACCTCGGCTCTGGCCTCCTCATCGAGGGTATGGTGGCCGCTATTGACGAGACCAACCGCCATGGCTTGCTTGGGAAGACGAGAGAGAAGGCAGCAAAAGATCGATTAATGAGGCGACTGATGAGATATAGGGTCAACAAAGAGAGGAGGGATGCTAACAATGAAGGGGAGCTAATACTACTAGTCACGTCAGGAACAGTGAGCTTTATCTTATCCGACAGCAGCCCATTCAGCCACATGGGCCCAATGCGCCGTTGCCCAGCCACATTTAGCTTACCCGTACTTAGCAGCTTACCTTCCAGGTTCTTGGCGTAGAGCACTTTACGCGAAAAAGACGCGTCTACACGCGACGAACCAAGGCACTAGATTCCTAGACTTCCAAATGAACGGCGCCTGCAGAGCTTCCCCCCCCGCCTTTCGTTGCTACTTTGTGCTTGCACCATCAACTCTCAGACTAGGAGTACGGAACCGCAAATCTGCAGCGCAATATGGACTCGTTTATGCTTGCGGATGAGGGTGTGCGCGACCGGATTCGCCAAGCAGAGGAGTTTCTTGACCCCAGTATGAACAACCACCCCGAGTCTTCTGATTGCTATAGCTGACAAATTTGATCGCAGATGATCCCCAAGTTCGAAGCTACAGATCGGACATTATCTTGATGCTCCAGAAGAACGAACGTCGACTGGTTGTGAGCCTCGATCATGTGCGCAATCACAACTCAGGCCTTGCAGAGGGTCTGCTGCAACAGCCCTTCGACTACACACTCGCCTTCGATCATGCCCTGAAGAACATCGTACAGACGATTCCCCAAGCACGCCCTGATCAGAAGGCCAGAGACACTGTTTACTACTGTGCATGGGCTGGAAGTTTTGGTCTCAATGCATGCAATCCAAGAACCCTATCATCACATCACCTCAATTACATGGTGTCCGTCGAAGGCATCGTCACCCGGTGCTCCCTTATCCGCCCAAAGGTGATCAAGAGTGTGCACTACAATGAAACCAAGGACATGTTCCACTTCCGGGAATACCAGGACCAAACAATGACGAATGGTGTCACAACTTCAAGTGTGTATCCTCGGGAGGATGACGAGAACAACCCCCTGACTACAGAATATGGGTTTTGTACCTATCGGGACCATCAGACAGTGTCGATTCAAGAAATGCCTGAACGGGCACCCGCAGGCCAGCTGCCCCGAGGAGTAGATGTGATCCTCGACGACGATCTTGTCGATCGAGTCAAGCCGGGTGATCGGGTGCAGCTGGTTGGCATTTACCGTACTCTAGGCAACCGGAATACCAACCACAACAGTGCCCTGTTCAAGACGATCATCCTGGCTAATAATGTGGTCCTTCTATCCTCCAAATCAGGTGGTGGCGTGGCCACAGCGACGATTACCGATACCGATATTCGCAACATCAATAAAATTTCAAAGAAAAGGAATCTCCTTGACTTGCTCTCACAGTCCTTGGCTCCGAGTATCTATGGCCATGCTTATATAAAAAAGGCCATCCTCCTCATGCTTCTTGGCGGTATGGAGAAGAATTTAGAAAATGGCACCCACTTACGAGGCGATATCAACATCCTCATGGTTGGTGATCCCTCGACGGCGAAGTCTCAATTGCTCCGCTTCGTACTCAACACAGCTCCTCTCGCGATTGCAACCACAGGTCGTGGCTCCTCCGGCGTCGGTCTTACGGCCGCCGTTACTTCAGACAAGGAGACAGGAGAGAGGCGGCTCGAGGCCGGTGCAATGGTCATGGCAGATCGGGGCGTTGTCTGTATCGATGAGTTCGACAAGATGTCAGATATCGATAGGGTGGCCATTCATGAGGTTATGGAACAACAGACCGTCACGATCGCCAAGGCAGGCATTCACACCTCCCTCAACGCTCGATGCAGCGTCGTCGCGGCCGCCAACCCAATTTTCGGCCAGTACGATCCGCACAAAGACCCCCACAAGAATATTGCTTTACCCGATTCCCTCCTTTCTCGTTTTGATCTTTTGTTTGTCGTAACCGACGATATAGAGGATACCCGTGATCGACATGTTTCAGAACACGTTCTGCGAATGCACCGATACCGCCAACCAGGAACGGAAGAAGGTGCACCGGTTCGAGAACAAACCTCTCAATCACTAGGGGTATCTGCCAACAGTCAAGTTGACTCACAACGCCCAACCGATGTATTCCAGAAATACGACGCTATGCTCCACTCAGGCGTCACCCTCACTACCGGTCGAGGTGCAAACAAGAAGCCCGAGATTCTAAGCATCCCCTTCATGAAGAAGTACATCCAATACGCAAAGACTCGAATCAAGCCCGTCCTGGCACAAGAGGCTTCCGACCGCATAGCCGAAATCTATGTCGGACTCCGCAACGATGAAATGGAGGGTAACCAACGAAGAACTAGTCCTCTCACTGTTCGTACACTAGAGACACTTATCCGTCTAGCTACAGCCCACGCCAAGGCTCGGTTGTCAAATCGCGTCGAGGAGCGTGACGCGGTTGCAGCCGAGAGCATTCTCAGATTTGCTCTCTTCAAAGAGGTAGTCGAAGATGAGTCGCGAAAGAAACGCAGAAAGACGCGGCCCATCGATTTTGCCTCATCAAGCGAAGAGAGCTCTGGGGATGATGATGACGAGGACGGCGACGAAGTCCATAACGGCAATCACCCAACTCAGACGAAGTCTCGCTCGACCCGTGCCAGTGCCCGTTTACAGACCAACAGTAGAACCGCAGGCTCGTCTCGTTCGGGTCACGAAGGCAACGGCATACCTCATGCCAGCTTGGACAGTGAGGGCGAGGACGAGTCTAATGCTCAGGATGCCACCCCCCGCCGATCTGGTAGGCTGGGGCAGAGGGTAACTCAATCTCAGACTTCTTTCGCATCTTCCATACCCTCATCTCAACTGCCGCCCCCTACTGAGGAGTCACAAGAGGACGATGATCTGGCGACTGGCGCGGCTGGACTAGCACTTGAGGACACCCCTATCAGCCCACAACGTCTTACAACCTTCAGGACGGCATTAGGACAACTACTCAGCACGGATCTCTTCGAGGATGACTCGGCCGGGCTGGATGCTGTTATGAGTGCCGTTAATCGCAAGGTTGGAGGCCGTAATGGCGGCGCCTTCAGCAGGGAGGAGGCGACGAGGGCACTAAAGAAGATGGAAGAAGCGAACCAGATCATGTAAGTGGATGTCCCAATCCAGTAATATGCAACTTGACTGGCTAACGCACACGCTAGGTTTACGGATGGAGAGCTTGTATACAAGATCTAACATAGCAGATGTATGTTGGATAGTCGATGGGCGTCAGGAGGGTAAGGGTTTGCTTTTAGAAGCATAGGGGTAAGGGGGACTTTTTATTATGCATGGTATGCTGTTTGCTGTAGAAGCTCGAGATCGTCCTTCTCACGGCACTAGGGAAGCTCTCGATGGATTTGCTGGTCCAATATGGCACCTGAAGGTTTATGTTGGAATGAAGGATTTCAGTTGGTATTTATAGACGTGTTTGAAACTCGCGCAGGCGGTCTTTGACAGACTGCCCATTCCAGGTCTCGTGGCCATCTACGGCCTCTTCTAGTACAGGGACGCCAACTTGCTCTATGGCAAAACTAGCAGCAACGGCGCCCCATATAGTGGCATCCTCAACGCTCTCGCCTCGAGCTAGAGCAACAGCGAGGCCACCTAGGAAGGTGTTCCCGCCACCTGTCGGGTCAACAACCTTGGCGGGATCTCGGTGGTAAGCGGGGATCCATCGCTCGATTCCTGGATCAACTTCGATCTCCTCGCGGGCGATGAAACCGTCTTCGTCCTGGAGTAAACCAGCAAAGAGGGCCTCCATGTCTGTGTCAGGCTGCAGCCCGCCCCTCACGTAGTCCCTTTTACGTCGCTTGGTCGTCGAGTGGGAGCCGCGCTGGCGCTTCCTCCCGCCATTCTTGGCAATGTAGCAACCTTTATCTCCCGCGCGAACGACGAGGGAAAAGGACTGCAGCGGCATGCTAGCTAGGAGTTGCTCACAGGCTCGCTCTACAGCGACAGTAGAAATCTGGCCGGTGTCGGGATCGAGACCATCGTCACCCATGAACCCAGCTAGTTCGGCGTGGTTGGGGCTGCAGATGTCAACAACCGGGAGAGTGTTGGTACAGTTGAGTAGTTCGTCGGGTGTGCATAAGTCGGGAACAGGTTCCCATATAAAGATGGGCTTGGAATACGACTCTGGAGGACAGGCTCTCTTGCGGAGCGACGTGATCTCAGCCACAAGCTCCCGACATCGGGTAGGAGAGCAGATGAGATGGAATGAGCGTGATTGAAGCAGTGTCGGAGTGAGATCCTGAGCGGTGAGACGCTTTTTGGGGGTCAGATACTTGAAAGCTCGCTTTTCAGTAGCGCCTTCATAACCGTTCCAACCGCGGGTAGTAAGTCGAGACTCATCATGGCGAACGACCGCTGACGTGCCCCAACTCTCGATGAGAGAGAACAGTGACGGGGGGAAGTCGGAGCCCTTGTCGATGACCCAGCCGACGGTGGAGGAGAGCGGTGGAGGAGAAAAGAGACGGGCACCAAGAGCGGAGTAGGTACCGGCACCTCCGAGGATGTTGGTAACAGGCGGAGTCGGGGGGATGAAGTCGATGTGATCTTGGGTTGCAGTGTCAGCAAGTAACGGCTCAGAGAGGGGGGTGGAAGGCGACGGAACGAAAAGGCCTTCTACAGGCCAGCGGGCATGCTAACCGATGATAAACATTCCCAGAGTGACAAAGTCAATCATGACATCAGCCTGCTGTTCTTGTTGCTCAAGTTGCTGGTCCTGGGGCGCATCCACCTCCTTCTGCTGCTCCTCATCCTCATCCTCCCACTCATCCTCGTCCTCCTGGTCCTTGGCGTGTGATTCGGGTTGATCATTGCTCTGGCCAGGGTCCTGATGCTGATTGTGTTCTTGCTGCCCTCGATCTTCTTGGGCCTGGCTCTGATCCTGCTGACTTTTGTGGTGTTGGAGATTTACGGCCTGATTGGAAAGCTCAACATCCATGGCGAACTACACAGCTTGATGGGCGCTGGGATGGGTCTCAGGACGCACGAGCACCGAGGGCAAGATCGATGAAACAGAATGAACAGAACGCAGGGAGTTAACTGATCAGTCCACAACCCGGTTAATAGGATGACCAAGGATCAGTATCCGACAATTTATGAACTGGCATACATACAGCGAACGGAATCTCGATAGTTGAGGCCGTGCCCGTAGAGGGTTGTCATGACAAGTGAGGAACCCACACCTCCAGGCCAGCTTGGTAATGGGCCACTGATACCCCGTAAGGTAGTATGCAGGAACGGCTAATTAGAGCAGGGAGACTGTGAGCAAGTCGAAGAAGCCAGTGAGAAATGAGCGGATAAAATAAAATAAAAAAAGTAAAGTACAAATCAGGTAGGTTGGGCAAATTCAAGGCTCGCAATGGAACCTCAGGTTTGTTGTGAAGGAATGAGTCGTTTCTTCTCAGGGCGGTGTCGCGTTGGGCTGGCAGTCTGGGCCGCTGAGGTGGGACCCCGACGCGAGAGGCTCTTCAAGCCAAACCGCCAAAAGCAAATCGGCCATTGTCAGATCTGTTTATCATCAATTGGATAGGCACACCTCAACTGCATTAAGCTTGCGTCGCCAATTCAGGTATATCTCGCATCCACAGACCCTATTGCATAACGTTATGTTGCTGATTTCTATATGCCCGAACTGAGAGACCGCGAACGTATCATTAATGAAGTTAACAGGGCTAGGCTGGCCGGCCTTCGGGCCTAGAAGTCTCCGTCCCACACAAGCTCCCTCGGCAAGGTAAGGTACCTTAGCTACCTACCTACCTTACCTGGTACGGCGCCAGGGGGGATGGAATTGTTGCATCGCCTCGCCTCGCCTCGCCTCACTCACTTCATAAATTGAACAATCAACCACACTTCGAACGTCGAAGCTCCCCCGCGTCACTTGTATCTCCGTTCCTATCTTCTTAAGCTGCTGTCCCAAGCGCCAGACAGTCTATTGAGCCTTAAGGCGGGTACCATTGATCCGAGCGGGTGCCTGGACGCGTCGTCATATTTCTGACTCGTCCGCCTAAGCTCCAGGAATCAGGGGCCATCGAAATCTATATCTGAGTCGACCCATCAGCAACAACCTCAAACTTGATTCTCCTTCGCCATTCTATCGCGGACCACATATAGACTGTCCACGAGAATCCATCAAACAGCATGGCCGCCACCAACCACATGCACAACTTGACCACACTTATCAAGCGGTACGACTACACCCGCGAATATTCCAATCCTCTACGCCCCACACCATCAAATAGGCTGACCTGATAATAAACTTAGGCTTGAAGCTGCAACATCACGGCTCGAGGATATTGCCACCTCGACCGAGCTGCCTCCTGATGTTCCTGCTCTGAATGCGCCAGTATCCTCCCCCCCGGGCCTCTCGACCGTCTCGACACCTCCCACGTCCGCTCCACCGCTTGAAACCAAACCAGCTGCCGAACCGCTGCCCGAAGTCGTCGAGGAATTCGACATCTTTCTGACCTCTGCCGTCGACAAGTATGTCAAGATCAGCGACAAAATAGGGGGTCTGGTTGCTCAACAGGTTTGCCTCTCCCTCGCCTTAACCAGCCACTGGAGGCTGCAACACTTTCTGTTAGCTGAACGCTAACCCGCAGCTTCTTTCGCCAGGCCTCCGAGGTGCTTAAGGGGTTCCAAGAACAGCGCAAATTCCTGCTCATATCGACCAAGGCCAAAAAGCCCGATGATGCCGTTTACCAAGGTCTTCTCAAGCCCATTAACGAGGCGCTAATGGCTGTCACCGAGCTCAAAGAGGCGAACCGTCCTGATCCCATGTATACTCATTTAAGCACTGTCGCCGATGGAATCATGGTACTGGCATGGGTCGCTGTTGACACCCGACCTTATAAGCATGTTGAGGAGTGTCTTGGTTCTGCCCAGTTCTTTGGTAACAGGGTGCTTAAGGAGCAAAAGGATAAGTACGTGCCATTGGGTGTTTGCCGTTACGTTTGAGCCATCCCAACTAATCGATCGTACAGGGACCCTGCCCAGGTTGAATGGGTTCAGACCTTTTATCAAATGTTTCGAGATCTAGCCGACTATGTCAAGCAAAACTTTCCCACAGGCATCCCCTGGAATCCTAAGGGTGAGCCGGCTGCGCAAGTCGAAAAGACTCTCTCGTCCGGCCAGAGCCAGCCCTCGGCCCTGGCTCCTACAGCTGGTGGTGCGCCGCCGCCGCCTCCACCACCTCCACCTCCAGGTCCACCCCCAGTTTTGGACATCAAGACTGAACCTACTCCAGCAGCCCCAGCAGGAGGCTTTGGGGCGGTTTTCTCCGAGCTGAATAAGGGTGAATCCGTTACCAAAGGTCTTCGAAAGGTCGACAAGTCTGAGATGACACACAAGAACCCATCCTTGCGGGCCAGCTCAACTGTCTCGGATCATGCTGCGGGCCGTGCTAAGAGCCCGGCACCGGGAAAGAAGCCCAAGCCCGAAAGCATGCGAGTTAGGAAGCCGTCGAAGAAGGAGCTTGAGGGCAATAAATGGACAGTGGTTAGTGGTATTTGCAAAGAGATATGATTGAAGCCAGCTGACATAGGTTAGGAAAACTATGAGAAAGAAGCCCAGCCGGTGGAAATTGATGCTTCTCTATCACACTCCATTCTCATCAGCAGATGCAACAACACCACTATCATTGTCAGGGGCAAGGCGAATCAAGTGACTGTTGAGAACTCAACTCGATTATCCCTCATCGTTGACACCCTAGTCTCTACTGTGGATGTTGTCAAGGCTCAGAACTTTGCCCTGCAGGTAATGGGTACTATTCCCACCGTGATGCTGGATCAAATTGATGGCGCGCAGATCTACTTCAGCAAGGAAAGCAGTGCTACTAAGGTTTTCACGAGTAAATCTGCTGGAATCAATCTCAATGTTATCTCTGGCCCAGACGACGACTATAAGGAGGTGCCGCTGCCATCTCAAATCTGCTCTTATTTCGACGAGAGCAAGGGCGATTTGGTGAACGAGATAGTGGCCCATGCTGGCTAGTTCCATGTTTCGTGTTTGGATATTTCGAATGTAGACTACTGTAGGATACCCGTCGATCTAGAGGGTTTACCCCAGCAGTCAAGTGAAGAGCCCCCGGCCTCTCACCTCCTGCTGGTGCAATAATCGTTAAGACAGTGAAAATACAGCGGGAAGAGTTGTCATCTTCTGTATTTCAGGCTTGTTGACTGTACCTCTTTCATTCGCTTATTTACGACCATACCGAGTCACCAACCTGCCGTATGCAACTGTCTTATGGTTTACACGAGGTAGACCCAGATTTTCGGCCTTTACAGAGCAATGGTAAATGTGGCTCATTTTGAGTAACACCAGCGACGGGTGCATACTTGGTATCTTTCTACCTTCCCTTCTCTCGCGACTCTAACGCTTCTTGACTCCTATATGTGTCTGGTTGCGTGGCATGCAACTCTAGTAGAATACATGACGAAGGGATAGAAAATCAGGCCCGTCGTCCCCATAAGCCGGACCAGACCTACCCCTTTCGTAGAAATGGCTTATAAGTGACTTCGATATCCGGTCCATAGAGGAATCAAAAGCCTATAGCTTGGCCTTGGGAGGCTCAAGAGTAGGAATAAGGAGGTCGCGCATCTCGTTAGCGGCCTCACTTAAGTAATAGCTCATCCGATCGCTTCCCAGTCCCTTCGACACAACGTTGAAGTTCAGGCTGTCGCATTGGTCAGTACTATGGCGGCACGGGTGTCTTCATAGGGCTCTTACCTGTTCTCATTGATCATGTAGGCAATACCGAAACCGGCGTCAATGACCTGGCTCCAGCCGTATCCGTTGAAGAACTCGGAGCTCAACTGAGACGTGGACAAATGCCACGAGCTAGAGTAGCTATAGGCAGGGTCTTGGTAGATGGCGGGAACCTCCTGGCCGGGCTCAAGGAGCTTCTTGAGACCGAAAAGATGTCGGTCAACACCCTTGCCATCCGAGGCGGCAGAGATGTATTCGAGGTGAGCGTTGATGGCTTTTCGGAAGAGGTCGACCCGGGTCTTATCATCCGTGCTAGCATCTGACATGGACTTACAGAAAGCTACCGAGTCGTCTGAGACAGTTCGGCACGTCTCCGTTCGGCCAAGTTGGAAGCGTCGGGTAGCAGCGGATTCATAGGTCGGGCGATTCTTGCCGTACATCTTGAAGTAGGCCAACTGAATAATCATCTGGACGTAGGCATCGGGCGAACACTTGAATTTCTTGATTAGGCCCTTACCGTAGCCCTGGTAAGCCTGTACAGCGAGTTCGTGTTGGCCAATGATATCATTGAAGTCCTTGGTGGCGCGGTCAATCTCGGCCTGGACCTCCTTGGTGATCTCAAACTTCACCACTTGAGGCTCAGGGAGGTTGGAGCGCACGTTGGGATCGGAGAAATCGAGCTTGTTTCCGAAGATGAGGTCGTTCACGTAGTCATTCAAGCGGTGAGTCGGAGTACCGTCCATCATGGAGTGCTCACCCATGAAGCCAGAGGTGCCGTTGTCGTTGACAATGAACTGCAGGGGTTTGTCGTACCAGCGGTTAGCACCGTCGCCGTGCCAGTACTGGTGAGCTCGCTCCTCGAGAGTAACCGGGGCAGCATCATCGAGGCAGACGACGAACGAAGCTGCCTCAACTGCCTCAAGCGCAGCCTTGTTATTAGGGCTGGCTTGGAGCAAGATTTCTCGGGCGTCGGCCCAGACATCCCGGTTCTCCGATGTTAAGGCGCCAACAGCGGGCACGCGCTGGGCTAGTTCATACACTCGCTTAAACTGCTGCTCAAGTTCTGAGGTGTTGAGCTGCTTGCCGGCAACCTCATGCTGGATCTTGAAGATCTGGTTCTTACGGATGGCGATAATGTGCTTGTTCTCCTCGGCGGAGAACTTGATGGGATAATCGGCGGGTTTGGCGGCGACGCGGGACGCGTTGAACATCCATTTGTAGCTGTCCATGCAGATGGGGAGCTTCTTCATATACTCAGGCTCGAGGGTTCCAGTATCGACCTGCTTCTTGAACTCGAGAACTGAGGTGGTGATGGCGGCGGCCCGCTTCGCAGGGTCGCGTCGGCGACGGTCATCGCGGTGGGAATAGAAGTAGCTGACATAGGGAACAACGGGGTCGCGGTAGGCCATATAGGCAGCCTCATTCCACCAGTCATAGATCCAGTTCTTGGTTTTGGGGTCTTCGCGACGAGCAACGAGCTTTTCCTGAAGCTTGATGCCCACACCACCAGGCCGGACGAAATCTTCAACGGCCTTCTTGCTGGCCTCGAACTCGGCAGGTGAGAGAATGGGATGAAGTGACTTGAGATATCGCTTGGCGGTGTCCTCGAGGGCCGGAACCGGCAGGCGGGGTAGGGATTCCTGGAACCTCAACATAGGGCCCTTGGACTTGTCCTCGACATATCCTAAGTTCGAGCACATGTCAGCTTCGTAGAGTGGTGGGGATGTCGTTTGCTTAGTCGGTTAATGCACATCGCTCACCAGCCGGCCGCTCCACGGCCAATTGAGGATTTCTAAACCGTCTCATTGTACAGAACTAGTTTCCTCGGCGGATGGGCGGATGGGCGCAGACAGCAGCGCAATATGGGAGGGGGTTGGCGGTGATTAGACTTACCTGAGGGGACGGAGCTACTAGCTCGCTTAGCTGGGGCCATGATGAGACTCTGTGTCTGTAGATCGAGTAAATGTTAGCAAGCAGTTTGTGAAATGCACCAAAAGTAATGGTGATGGCAGTAGAAAGAGTGGGAGGGGAAGGAGACACTCACAGCACGCGGTGCGTTCAAGTATCGAAGGCTGTTCCTCAAAGCGGACGAGCGGGCAGAAGATAGCAACATGCTGTGAGGGGCAGCGACAACGACGACAGGCGACGACAGAGACGAGAGCAAGAACGAGGACGGAAAGATGCCGAGAAGGAGGGCAGGCGTTTTTAATGCGAAAACAATCGATCAACGGACGATAGCCCAAGGCACATGCTCGGCTGGATCTTCGGCGTCGTTTGCCAGACCCTCGGGGAGGTCCCGAAACGTCACCGCAGCCCTGGAGGGCTTGGCACTGGGGTCCCCACCAAACAGCCTTGGGCCGAGGTACAATCTGCCCTGTAAATTTGTTCCCCCAGGGCTCCTTGTCCGCATCGTTCCATGCACCGTGACATGCCTGCTGGTACCTATATCCCATACCTTCCTAGGTACTGCCTGATGAAGTCTGTCCTTTCTTTGTGGATGTGGTCCATGCTTCCATTTATCCATCCGGAATAATAATTCAGCCATCTATCCAGAACTTCATCAATTATGAGGACCCTATACTAGTAATTACCAACTTGCCATGGCAGACTCTCTCCCCATCCTCTTAGATCCTTTCCAGATCCCGGAGCTCGGATTTGCAGTAGTCTTCGTAGCTATTTATTCATATTCATCACCCGCTGGTCCGGATAGCTTCCCATCCCCCCTCCATCTTCCACTCCACACCCTTTCCTGTGGTTCATCCTGCCAAAACCAACACTAACGTAGTCAGCCACTTGGCTAGAGTTTGCAACTGGGCAATTAGGAACTCGGCAATGTTCGCAACGACTCCCGCCCAGTGCCGAAGTGGTGGGGGGACTTCGATTTGCCGATAGAGAGACGGGGTTTTCACACTTGATGGATCTGTATTACGATAGGTACTAGAGTTTCGTAAATACGTTAAAGTTGGTGAATACTATCAGTATGTAAGCGAGATCGTTTCTGGGGCTTTCAAGGGCTCGAGGAATGTGAAATAAACAACTACAATGGCCTTTCGCCATCGATTCAGAAGTCGGCATTCCAACCCCGCGTACTCATGACACCCGAACTACACCATCACGCATCACACGAAGTAGTGTGACATGAGTACAATGTGCTCAAGACGAAGATGATCGAGGTATTACTCCTAGCTTGTTATAGGTCAAAGCGTCGAAAACAGACATCTACACATAATAGTACACCAACACCAAAAAAAAACACTTTGCGATTCCACCAATTCTCAATCACATCCCACCACCTTGCTAACATGAAAGCAATCCTTATGGGTGCAATGCTTCCAGCCACTCTCTTCGGTCCCCCAATTTCCTGTCTGCCCTTTATTGACCAGTACACCCATCACATCCGGACGCCGCCGTTGACTTAAATTTCAATATCGACCTTCTCCGACTGCTTATCCCTTCAGGGATTTCCCGACCCCCATTCATGCCTCGTAACTCTTGACCTGCCCGTCACTACTCGGCGGGGGCACGGCCAGCGCTCCGATTGACGGTTGGAAGCTCAGCCGCTCACCCTCATTCATCGCGTCCTGGGCTAGCCGATTGCCCTGTTCACCGCCCACAAGGCTTGCCGCCTTGAGACCCTCCTGCACTTCACGTACACGTCGCTTGAATGCCAGCCGGTCAAGGAACAGCTGCTGTCGGCCGCGTTCAAGTTCTCGTCGCTCTGCCCGCAGGATTGCCTCCATCTCATTGAAATATTTCAGTTTCATCTCCAGCTTCTGCAGTGTGACATTGGCGGCAGCCGAAACTAACCGCGTCATCTCTCGCTCTTCATGCGACGCGAATCCCGCGGCCCGAGCCCCTATCGATGCCAAGGGAATCGACGCCAGCGTTGTCGTCTTGGTCGTCGTCGTCGTAGTTGTCACCTCTTGTCGGATGTCGAGATCCATAGAGTCGCCCTTGCCCTTAGTGTCACCATTGGCTTGCGCCTCCTCGCTTGCTTTGTCGCCCTCGAGCTGCTTGCGAAGCTTCCGCTTCAACTCATCAGCTGACTTGTTAGCTGCAGCCGCAGTACTGGCAGGATCTGCTAGGCTGGCGAGAAAGCCAACGACAGACATGACCGGGTTGTCAACTTGACTGAATGGTAGCTGGCCCTGCTGAGGCCCGAGCATTGATAAGCCAGTCGGTGCACTGATGGGAGCCTCCGAGTCCAAGTATTTCTCCTCGATGTCCAGTTGTAAGAACTGGAGGACGCATTCCTCGCGGGTACGGGTTCCGACATGATCCGCGATCTCACCCCAGTCATCATCAAACCGCTCCAGTCCTTCCAAGAGACGTAGGGTTTCCGCATCCGTCCAGGGCGCATCACGGTCCAGAATTGATGTATACGTGGGGTTCTCCATCTTCACGTACATATTGCTGGTGTGGTTTGCAGGGAGGCGGCCTTCCGTAAAACAGTTAGGACATAGATCGTACTTGGCTTTGGGATTGGCATCCGTCTGGTTGCTGTGATAGTATATTCGTGTACAATCATTACCGCATTGATGACAATTAACCTTGACGATGGGCGTTTTGGTAGCCTCCTCCGTCCCAGTAATTCCATTAGGCGCAGGCGTCTCTCCATTAGTCTTGCCCTCGGTTTTACTGATCGAGGTGCCTTTGGCATTGGCTTCATAGATGTTGCGTCCAATCTCGAGGTTATGGTCGCCTTTGGCAATCGCAGTGGCATGAGCTTTATTGTCAGTGTCCTGGCTCTTCTTCCCCTCAAGAACCACGGGGTCTGCAGAGGGTTGCCAGGATTGGAGGCCGCGAGGCGTGTCGCAGATAATCTTGAAATGACCGGTGAAAGGAGGCCCGACATGAGAGGGACGTTGGTCAGCATCAACCTATTCTGATTAGCTGAGCATCGCATGTAAACACGAAGTAGTATACCTGGTAGTTGATCAAGCCCCACTGCTCAAGGAAGGCATGTACTCGCATGATGGCGCAAACGTCACCAGCTAAGTTTCTGCGACATGCCGTTACCGTAAGATATTCAACCGGGTTTAGACGGTATGTATTGATCATAAAGTCGCGGTAGTCCTTATAGACAGCCGGGGTCTTGCTTCGATTACGATTATTGAAGAACTCGGCCATGGCCTTTCGTTCGATGTTGTGAATGGCATTCATGTCGAACCAGGTACTGTAACTCGGCAATACAATGGCATGAGTCTGGGAGATGAGATGCTCGCGAGCAGCCGATTCAACTGTCTCTTTTGAGTTTGCCTCCTGTCCATCAGTGGCAGAAGTCCCCGCATTCTGACCGGTAGCGTTCTTCGAGTCCTGGGGCGCGTCATTCATCTCTTCGTCGCGACGGCCTATGGTTTCAGCGGGAGGTCCATCGGGCGCATCAAGCGGGTTGGCAGAGATAATACCTGGGGCTGGTGTTGTGCTGTCCTGTTTGATATTGGCATCGTTTAAGAGTCCCTCGGACATCTGCACATCTAAAACCGTTGGTCAGCATCAGGGGTCATCGAATGCGTCTCGAAGGCGTGAATACCTTCGCCATCGCCATTGCCAGAATCAGGCTGTAGTGGCGGTTGCGCCAGGATCGGATTGCTATTTGGCGATGCGCCATTGTCCGGCGAGCCGTAGGTCGCAGAGTCATCCATCTCGATTGGCGTCGAGGATCTCAGCCAGACCGCGGGCGGACTTGGAGGAGGTAGATCAATCGAAGGCGCGGCACAGAGGGTATCGCGCGGCTGCTGTTGAAGCCGATACCACGAAGCTATTAATGCGAAGGTTCGTTGATGTGACGTTTAAAATTCGATGCACCTAGTGTCGCGAACTTGATGAAGTCTGGCGATGATAGGTCGCGTTTGGAGAAATTTTGGCGCGACGACAGCTGGGGGCGCTGTATGTTCGTTCCACAGTCGGAGGAGCCAGTCGCGACTGAGCAACTTCACGTGACATGAGTAGTCACCTGATCTAGCGCGATGCTAAGAGTTCGGTCTGGAAGGGATGTTTTCCGGCTCGCAATCACGTGCGTCGGCACGATCGTCCCGACCCCGTGTCCTATCCCGGGAATTGGCCGATGACGGCGGGACGCCTCCCAGTTAAGTTGGCGGTTTACCTCGGGCCGTCACCACCCGTCGCCGACTTGGTCAACTACTATCAAACATCCCGTCGTCGCCGCGATCAAGCAATTGCTCCTCCTCAACCACCTCCATTGGCGTCACGATGCTTCCAACCGCTAGACGAGTGTTAGCGAAGCACGCTTCTAGCCTCATTGGCCGTGCGCCCGCCTTGACACTCAGCGCATACGCCCGCCAAAGGCTGCTCTCAACTTTGGCCATCCTCGAGCAACGAGATGGCCAATTGAACCATGGCTCACTGAGCGCCTTCACCGCAGCCAAGAAGCTCGGAGGGACAGTGCACGGCTTCATTGCTGGCAGTAACATCAAAGCTGTGGCTGAGGAGGCTGCAAAGGTCGATGGCGTCGAGAAGATTATCGCAGTAGATAACGGAGCATATGACAAGGTTCGCATTAACAATGCTATCCCAGCAATTACTACAATGCATGCATGCTGACACGCATCAGGGACTCCCCGAGAACTATGCTCCACTACTCGTCGAGAACATCAAGAAAGGCGGTTATACTCATGTTATCGCCGGCCACACCGCGTTTGGCAAAAACCTCTTGCCTCGTGTGGCCGCCTTGTTAGACACACAGCAGATCTCAGACATTATATCGATTGAAAACGAGAACACTTTTGTCCGACCCATATACGCCGGCAACGCTATTGCTACTGTTGAGTCTTCAGACTCAATCAAAATTATCACCATTCGAGGAACCGCCTTTGCTGCTGCAGAACTCGAGTCCGGCTCCGCGACTGTGGAGGAAGGTGTTGACCCCAAGGCTGAATCACCCACCGAGTGGGTATCAGAGGACCTTGCCAAATCCGACCGCCCTGATCTGGCTACTGCGAGCAGGGTAGTGTCTGGCGGCCGTGGTCTCAAGTCCAAGGAGGAGTTTGACAGGGTGATGCTCCCCTTAGCGGATGCCCTTGGCGCGGCCGTGGGAGCTTCCCGTGCCGCCGTTGATAGTGGATACGCGGATAATAGTCTGCAGGTCGGCCAGACCGGGAAAGTGGTCGCTCCCCAACTCTACATGGCTGTTGGTATCTCGGGTGCCATTCAGCATTTGGCAGGAATGAAAGACAGCAAGGTGATTGCGGCAATCAACAAGGATGCCGATGCCCCCATCTTCCAAATTGCAGATGTTGGCTTGGTTGGAGACCTTTTCGACAAAGTACCAGAGCTCACCGAGAAGCTTAAGAGCTCGTAGTATCTATATAATTATACATATACACATGATATACAGTTATGGCTATTGCTCTTCCACCATTACTCCAAGATTGCCAGCATGTCTCCAGTATTGGTGAACTTTTCCCTTTCCTTTCCTTGACTTCGACCTCGTTCCTTTTCGGCGCGGTCTATTCTACGCCAGTCATCCCAGCTGACAACCCGTGATGAAGAGTCCCTCATATCCTTCTTCAACCCCTCCCAGCCACCGGGGTTCTGGCCAGCTGCAGTGGTGGCAAACGGGGCTCCTGATAGCCAATCCTGCGCAATGACATCTCCAGTGATGAAGGAGTCCTGCATGGTCGATGCAATGACGCCAGTAGGGCCCGTCTTAACCCAACCAGCACAGTAAACACCTGGCACTCGTCGGTTCTCAATTCCCTCCGCATGAATGTCGGAAACAAAGCGTGTCACCCTTCCGAGGCCATCGTTGTCAATAACTCCCCGACGCTCATCGAACTGAATGCCGAGTTCCGCAAAACCCGATAGAGCAACTGATTTATATCCGACCGAGCGAAAAACTACGCTCGAAGGCAAGACTACTGTCTCGCCCGTTATCCTTACTGGTGATTTCGGATCGAAAGGGGACAACAGCTCTGTAACATCAAACTCCGTGCTTGCGACACTAGACGGTGAGTCTTCGTTGCCAAGGAAATGCCTGGGTGACAGGCAGCTGTTCAATGACCAAGCTTTGGAGGCGTCTTCTACTGCGATGGGCGATCCCTTAACTAGGACCTCCATTAGCCGCCTCGACGCACGTGGTAGTTTCTTTAGGTCTTCTGGTAAGAGTGATCGGTCGATCGGAAGAAAAGCAACACTTGAGAGGTTCGTGAGCTCGCGAACCTCCTTGATTGTGAAGGCGGCCTGGTTGCGTGTCAAAACAAAACTTGACGGATGTGAGCGTTTTGAGTTACCTGCATCGGGCCTCTTCGACCAACAACATGAACCCTTTTGATTTGGCTCTCAGCCAACTTGGCGAGCGCCTGCTCTGTTATATCCGTCTTTCTCAACACATCAATATCTTCCAACAGTATCCTGGCCACATCTAAGGCGACATTGCCCTGACCAATGACCACAGCCTCATCGCCACGGCTTAAATCGAGCTCAAGACCGGAGCAACTTGGAAGGCCATTGTACCATCCAACAAATTGACGTGCTGAGTAAATGCCACTCAGTGTGGACTCTCCGGGAATACCGAGCTTCTTATCCTCCGAAGCTCCATATGAAAACAAAACGGCGTCATAGTTGCGCATTAGGGATTGCAATTCTATGCTGCATTGTTGGTTTGAGTGGCAAGGCTGACCGATGGACACGTTTCCGAGAAAAGTGAAGTTTGGTGATGATGCAATCTCATCGAACTTTTCTTGACAGTTCTAGCACCTTCAGTTAACATCTCACTAAACATAAGGAAAAAACATCAACGCTCTTTTGCGCACCTTGACCTCGGGATGGTCAGGAGCGACACCATGTCGAACCAATCCGAATGGGACTGGAAGACTCTCATACATATCCACCCGCGCTCCTGGGATTTTACTCATCACCCGATACGATGTATAGAATCCAGCCGGGCCAGAGCCGACGACTGCCATGCGAAATGGAGCATCCGGAGGACGCGAGGATCCTCGGCCTGGGGCAGAATGAAGAGACCGGGCAAAACGGGCACGACTGGCAAATTGGCGAAACCGACAAGCCATATGAGGCTGCCGTACTATTATCAAAGACATCATTGAGACTGTCTAGATTATCGACATCGCTAGAAATAAGTTTGGCGACTCCGAGTATGACTCTTTTTAAGAAGCTTCAAGATCTCCAATTCCGACCCTGTGTATCGGCGGTCGTCGGACGTTGTCGGCGATTACGATCTAGTCGGTTGCTGTGGCGACCGGGCCCGGGTCGCCTAACCCCAGACTTGTTGGTGTTCCAAGTCGCAACCAGTATTAGCATCAGAGACACATCATTGTTCCTCCACCAGCCCGCCGGTACCGTGCCTTTAACGTCGCATTCCTTTGCATTCTTCGGCCGGAAGCCCTTCAGACATCTCACCGGCCTCATTCCAGCTCACCGATCACTTGACTCAGGGGCATCGCAGCGCAAGGCAGCACAATCATGGGCGCGCAACAGCCTTATCTGTATAGTGCCGCTTCGCATAGCGACTCCCGATTCCCAGAGCCCAAGTTCGACCCCAAGGCGGTCACTCGGGCGAGCTGGGAGCCCAAGCCCAGGAAACCCAAGCAGGAAGGGCCCCTAATATCCTTCAACCGGCATCCAGAGTAAGTGGTTCGCAGCGCGTGGTCTCAATGCCGCATGGTCTCACTAGATCAAATTCTTACTTGGTTTCGCAGTGCGCATATGGTCCTTTCATACCGGACTGGAAACTACTCATCCATGAGCCCAAGGACCAAAGGCTGGATCAAATGGTTGAGAGTTTTGCAGCTGGTTCTGCGTCTTCTCCAGTTCATCGGCGCTGTCGGAATTCTAGTCTTGATGATACTTATCAATAAGGTCGACGCAGTTACAGGATGGGTTATGAGAATCACAGTGAGTCTGGATCAGAAATTTCCCGACGGGACAAGCCCCTGCGTACTAACTATTGCGTAGCCTGGCGTGATCGCTGGCCATAGTGTCTACGCTATCTACCATCTCTCACGCGATGCTGCTGGCCGCACTCCCTCCTCATCTGCGGCATATCAAATCTTTTCGGGGTTTTCGGACTTGTGTGCCTTATCACTTTATGCTTTTAGCGCACTAATGGTACACAACAAAGCCGACGGCTGGGGAACACGACTCTCAAATCAGCATCTGATGGACGTGTTTGTACCTGCCGTTTACTATACTCTCGTTGGAGCTGGAGCGCTCCACGTAGTTTCGCTATCCATCTCCTTTTGGTTGGCATACATGTTCCGGAAGATTAGTCTCATGCCGCCCGATATGAACCCGCTCGAGGACCACCTGACTGCCCGGCCAAAGCACAAGAGGAACAAGTCGTCCGTAACAACTCTAAGCACCGTCGAAGACGAAAAGAGGCTCTCAACCCCTCTTGAAGCTCGTCGACGGTCAAGCGTGCCATACCAGGCCGTCTCGCGCCCACCAACCGTCCCCTTCATGCACACGCGCGCTCAGTCAAGGACTTCACTATCCAGTACAGCCTCCCGAGCCGATCTCCCAAGCCGGCAGTACCAGGTCATTCCCCACTCTTCTCGTAATTCGGTAGCATCCACCGCTGCTAAACGAGCCCCGCCTTCACGGTCATCCCACCACGGCACATACACTGAGATTCCTCTCGATGAACCCAGCCATTCGAGGCCGAGCAGCCAGTCAAATAGGACTAGCCAGTCTCGAGTACCTAAATTCACCGAGACCTGGATTCCCACAGATTCACTCATCTCCAGAACCAATCAGCGGAACCGCGAGATAGCCGCTGCAAAGAGCAGCGCAGAGAATCGCGGGAGCAAGTCGTACGCGTCACTTGCCCAACCATACAACTTAGATGACTCGTCGGACGAAGACTATGATGATGAGAACATCATCATCCACGATGACAATGACGTCGAAGCCGATCTATCCAGTGGTCTTCGACCACATCCCCTTCGCTTGAACCCGACAGTTGCTGAAAAAGCTACTCCGCCGAGGGCAAAGACACCCTTTTATCCATTAAACAACTCACTGTCCGAGCTTAGCTCGAATTCTCGACGTGTTAGCGCAAGTAGGGACATTGCGGATGAGAAGCCCGGCCTCACACCAGCGAATCCTTCCTCAAGAAACAGACAGAGCTCCATGCAGACAGACGAAGCGTTCTACTCAAGGCCGTATGGTGAACTCAAACCTGCAACTCCACCAGTCATGATTGGCGACAATCGAAAGGTTTCGTCTGGAAATGATTTCGACTCCAAGTACGCCTCCCTCCCCTACGAGCGAAGGAATGTCAGTGGCAAGATAGTTGAAGAGGGTCGCGGAGGTGCTGCAGGAAACAGATTCTCCCGTTACAGCCTTCGCGGTGATCGGGATGGTTAGGTAAAAGAGATATACACTCTAGGTGTAAATTCTTCAGTTGAAGTTGGTCGACAAAATTCATGTAAGTGATGGCACGAGTCTCGGTATCATAGGTCAAAGATGACACGTTTGAGGTGTGGGGAGACGGCGCGATCGGTATATTGGTATATTTGATTCGATTTCGGCGTAATATGGCATGTGTATGTAGTGGTATCATATTAACTGGCCTTTTTTTTTGTTTGGTCCTTTTTCCTGCTGTTTCTAGACATCCTTGTGGGTGCATTCTCCGTAACACAAAAATCATCCATCATTCTCATCGCCTCGAGCGTATGAGCTCCAAGAAGTTGATGCCGAAGCATGCGGTCGGTCAATCTTCCATCCGTTTTCATCCCACGGCTGCAATTTACATAGATGTCTCATGGTAGGACGTCCATGCGGGCAGTTCCATGGCTTATCTAGTTCGCCCATGTGCCTTACGAGTGTTTGCATCTGAATTTGCGTCAATGCCTTGCCAATCATGATGCTGCTCCGGCATGCCCGCATAGCAAACATCTTCCTCACTTTAGATGGACGGGGGATATGCTTAGATTCGATGGATTCGTCGCTCAAAAGTGACACCAGCTCCTCAAAATCGGCGAGTGTAAAAGTTGTCTCACGACTCAAAGGCAGAGCCAAAATTTGGCACCGAGATCCCACAGGTTCGTCACCGCTTGTATCAACATAGACTTTAAACCCGTTGGCCTCAATTGCCGCGATGTTTTGCATTACAATCTCCTCTTCAAGAGCAGTAAGCTCAAGTCGTTTAGGGTGAACAAGTCGCTGAGATTGTACCACGGTCGTAGCTTGCAGCTTCTCAAAATTATATTTCTCATCAGTCGCATGCTGATCGATGATGAATAACTCGTCGCCTCCGATTGAATCAGGCCCTCCTTCTGACGCGGAGTTGGCCGGACGGATAGCAATGATAAATCCTAGGTTAAATTGACCTGCAATCCGCATCTTCGAGAAATCTCCCTTGGAGATGATAAGTGACAGTTTTTCTTCAGCATCCGCTGCACTAAGATCCGCGACTATTTTGTCGCTCGACATGGCAGAGTTGCTTTCAGCAAGAGAACGCATCCAATTTTTCATTCGAGATCGTACGAGAACTTCGTCGATTCGTATGTGATGCACCGCCTGATATGTAGCGTCCTTTTTTCGCAATCCACCCTTGAAGGCCTGCCCTCGGGGTTCAGCTGGTCTTTGGTCACAAGCAGATTCATATAATTTAGATGTGCTAGGTTCTTTGGGGCTTGTATCATCCTCGTCATCAGTTTTGTCTTCGACAGGCGATTCTTGAGAAACGAAGAGTGAGCTTGAAGATTGGTCGCCTTCTGCAGACTCATGAAGCACGTGCGAGTCCTCCAAGGTTGCAATGCTCTCTCCATAGCTATGGACCATATGTAGTCGGCTAGGAGCATCAAATTCGTCTTCGTCTACGGGGCTACCATCACTCCCGTTCGTCTCTTTCGGGTTTTCTTTCGACGAGAATAATTGTGTTAAACGCCCGCCGAATGATGGCTTCAGCTCCTCTACTGAGGCACCCTTCTTGCTGGCAGCAGGGGGACAGTTACTATCTTCAGGCGATGACTCTGGGAGAGAATCTGCGATACTGGTATTGTTGTAGTCTCTGATAACAATTGTAGCAGCCTTTTCCACGGCCTTTTCATCGGACAGATGAGCCCGAATATTGGTCGCGGGTTCACATTTATCAGGACTCTCAGGTCTTATGGGTTGTAGAGTGGGGATCGGAGACTCAACATTTTCAAGGGCATCAACAGGTGGCGAAAGCGGCGGGCTGTCTGCTCTCGCACCTGACTGGATGGTCGTAGTACTGGACTCCTCTAATCTCCTATTGAAGTCTTGTACTGGTCGTGGCTTTCCGATGTCCTCATTATGTGGTGTGTTGGCTGATTCAGCATTGTATGTTTCCAGCTGAGCAGCCGGTGTCCTTGCTTCTCGGACTCGGTTGATAGGTGGCTCGCGAGTGGGTGACGTACGATCTGTCTGTTTCTCCGGTCGGCTCCCAGCTTTCCTCTCAACCCATCGACTTATGAGGTTCTGTCCACTTGTGTCCCTTGATAGGGATCTCGCAGTGGCAATGGTCCTTGCCCTACCTGGAACTACCTTCGTGCCAGAATCATCTACACCTGCTTCACTTTCGCATTGCGAGTCTGTCTCCGAGTCACTTTCAACAACTGAAGATAGAACTTGAGGGAGGCTCTTAGGGGTAGATTCTTGCGATGGCTTTGATTGCTCTGAACTGTGCCTCGTTTTCAAAAGTTGGGAGGTCGGAACTGAATATTCCTGAGAGTCGAACAAGTTCGTAAGAGAATTTCGGAGATTTTCAAGGAGGTCGTTTTGATCATGTAGCAGAATACTTCGCTTATCAGGGCTAACATTGACATCATACATGTGAGTGTCGAGGCGAATATCAGCCAGAATGAATGGGGTTTGTGAGGAGTTGTATGACTTGTACACCTCATTGAACGCCTTTGCGAATTGGGGAAGACCACACGGCCTTCCATTAACGAAAAACATTTGTCGGTCTGGGGTCTGGCGGCCATCGCCATGTGTAGGCCGAGAGACATGGCCAACGACGCGCACATCCTTGGAAGAGCTAGAATCGGTGGCACTTGTTAGTGATCCTCGACTAGCAGTCGATGGCTGCAATTCGAGGCGCAAGTCTAATGGCACCAAGGCGGTCATAGTTTTCGCTCCGAAAATATTGATGATGTTTTCTCGAGTAGTCGGGTTGCCTTTGGTGGAGAAAAGGAGAATACGCTTGCCTTTGGTCGGCTGTTGAGACACGGTGAACTTGAGATTTGTCTGAATACAAGCATACTGGTTAAGCAGGGAAATGACTTTATGCCATTCTCTCTTGATGTTACGCTCCAGTTCGCGACGCCGGACGGGAAGATTGTGAAAAAGTTTCTCGACAGAAACTGTTGTGCCCTTTTGCGCAGCCACCACAGCTGTCCCGTTGAGCTTACCGGAAGGTTCGAATGTGAGCTTGGAGCCCTTGGGAACATCAGCAGCCTGGCAGGTAGTTACGGACAAGACAGACAGAGCGCATAGGGAAGCGAGAGCTTCTCCGCGAAACCCAAATGTCTGTAGGGAGGCTATATCCGAGTAGGATGACAGCTTTGAAGTGTGATGTTTCAGAGCCAAAGCAGGGTAGTTGGCCGGGGAAATTCCAGACCCATTGTCCTGAACCTCGATGAGATCAAGACCTTGGTTTCTAAAACGAACGTCTAGACCGGGAGCGTGAGCATGGGTTGCCAAATGGTATACTAGGTTAAACGGTACCTATGCTTGTTGTACCAGCATCAATACTATTTTCAACCAGCTCTTTGACGACGGAGCACAAGTCGACAATAACCTGGCCGGATTGAATCTGGTGGACCTACCTATCTATGTGAGAAGATTGTGGAATGTTGGAGTTTATTCGGGGTTGGGGGGGTTCATACCGTGCGTCCATCGATCTGTTTGATAGTAGCCATAGTGGTGCATCAGCTTGTGCATGTCTATCTTTTCATCGGAACTGAGATGAATCCAGAAGGGAGTTTGTAGCTTCTTCAAGTACGCAGAAGTAAATCGTACAGCAAGTTACATCTGAAGAAAAGGGACATGGCCATATACAGGCTGGTCCATCCGCATCAAGACGGTAGGTATTGAACGCGTCCCTCAAAGATTCACGCGTTGTAGTGGATACTAGTCTACGATTGACTGGTTAAATCGGATATTAGAATTATATTTACTTAGACAGGTGGGCTTTGTTGCCCCCCTATAATCATGCATGGTACTACGGCACGACAGGCAAGCCATGGAAGTTAAGGTAGCTTAGCTCACCTTGGGAGAAGTACTATTAGTAGTAAGTACGTAGTAGTCTAGCACCTAGTACCTTACCCAAGTGGAGGTCGTGAGGTGGTCACTGGGCGGTAGGATACCCCTCTTGCTGTCTGGCACCATGTCCAGACATGAAACATCCAATGCCATTCAGCCTCCCTCATCAAACAATCGGCGCTCTGCATGTAAAATGGACATTCTGATTGGCGACAACAGGGAGACCCTGATTCAGACCCTGCGACATGATATCCACTCGCCATGCCCACTACGTAACGCGTTCGGTGAGAGTCTACGATGTACCTGGACAGTACTTGTAGGGAGTGAGACTCCAACGCAATCGTTAAGGGAAGAGGTACTGATGGCGTGCGATTCCGGTTGAGATCCATGAGAAGGGCTAACACAAACGTTAACGGTATACCACCGTTTTCTCTTCGTTTTATCGGCTTTTTCTTTCGTACCGCAGTATCCAAGACGAGGGTGTGAACCTACACAAAATACTGTGCCTTTGGCAGCGGGCTGGACAAATTGCTTCGAAAATTTACAATGAAGATTGAGTAACCCAAGATTCAGCCAAACAATCTATGCCAAGCCAAGTCACTGGTTGATGAGGCTCTGATTGTTCTTCGTCTCAGTCCCTTAGTATGGCTTCGTGGACTGAAATGACGACATTCGAGGGACCCCTGGCTGGCCCGTCGCTCCCAGCCTCCTCTATTTTCCCAATCAATCCCTCAATAATCCGTAATTCCCAACGCCCTAATGTAATAAGCTCATGCCACTTCTATCGTTGAATAATTATGAGCCAAAAATCCTGGTCCGGCAGAGTCGGTTCAGGAAAGCTTGGCAGAAGCGCCCTGTCTGCTCGTTATATCCCCACCACCCGATGTCGCGGGGACCGATTTCCGTCTGAGCTTCGATCGTGGCTCAGGGTCTTGCGACTTGGCTTCAAAGCTTAGCTGCGTGTGGTCCAACGATAAGGTCCTACTAGTCGGAAGCCGACCAGGTTTTTCGTTATGTCTCGGCGGTAGGGGCGGGACAGGACCACGGGGGTACGAAGTCGGGAACACACTGGTGGGTGCTCTTCTACTGTTGTTGGCAGACTGCTGGCATCCAACCACATTCTTGGTACTCGAGGATGATCCGCCGTGGCTTTGGATGTGTGAATATTATTCCCGCCCACTTCCAAAGTTGATGTACAGTACGGAGCTGCCTTGCCTTGCCTTGCATGCACTCAGCCGTTACGACAACAGATCCGGACCCATTGTTTTGTAGCTATCATCTAGTCAAAGGGACTTCCCAGACCAGTCTCAATGGCTGAGGATTCCTTAGCTCTGAGCAAACAAGGAAACCCACCCTTTTTTTTCAGGTTTACCTACTTACTGCCTGCTGTAAGTGGAGGTCAAGGACATGGGAGTGGGTGGCGGTGACGATGTTCCAGCCAATCTTAAGGTTAAGTACGAGGTAAGAAACAACCTTATTTGAGCGTATTCGTGGCTCCTACCTACACACCTTTAACGGTACATGTCGAGGCATATCTAGCTTAGAGTTCCGGTTCGTGCATGACGTTACAAACGCATCCTTGCTTTCCTGTAGATGAAGCTGTCCTGGTCGTAATGGTGGGCACGGCAGAAGACCAACAGGAATCCATCGTAAGGATAACGTGTTGGAGTTGCATGGATCAGTGGGAGCCGTGGATTACAGAGCAGGGGAAAAGGGGAGACACGACGCTAAGTGGCCCAGGTCCCAACTCGGCTGATTAAGAAGCCATCGACCATCCAATTTCCTTCCCTCCACTACACCCACACGTAATAATTAAAGGTACCCTGGATCCAGATCCAGCAAACGGATGGCAATGCGCCGCCTTGTCTTTGAAACCTGATCACACTTCAACCTCGTGATCAGCCACAGGGGGACTTCACGCTCGTTTTATTTTGTCCAGCAATACAGGGTACGGTACTGGACAATAAGGTACAGGTGCTGTGCTGTGCCACTCAGCCGATGAAAAAAGTCCCTGCCTTCGTCACCTTCGTCGATCCTCTCTTTCGACTCTTCGAGCCTTCGACGTCGGCGTCCAACCTCTTCACCACCCGCGACACTAACTCTCTCTGCGACGTCCGGCCGTCCGATCCTCCACGGTCTACCTCCCCCCCTTCATCTTCCTCCTCGCCTCTCCCGGGCTCCCGGCGAGTCGCTACGAGCCATCTCCATGAAGAGGCGCTCGTCTGGGTCGACCGATGACGGTGACGAATGCTCCCTCGAGTCCGACATCACCGACCCCGATCCGGATACCAAGTCGCGTCCTGTCGCCGTAAATTCGCGCCCCTCCTTTGCGAGGAGTAGACGACCGAGCACTCTCAATTGGAAGCACAGCAACGGTCGCGATGGTCATGGCTGTGATGAACCCTTACCGACGGTGACTTTGAACCAACCCACCCTCGCCGCTCCATCCAAAGCCGCCATGGCTCTTTCCGGGACACCTCCTACGTCTCCTCCTCCAGGGCGCCGGACGCGCAAGCCGTCAACCGTCTCCCTCCTCGTCCTGCTCACCTCTACCCTGGGCATTGCTATCTTAATCGGCATCCTGAAGTCGCTCGTTTCTCGCCAGCTGGACCCTAAGGGCTGTCGCATGTCCTATATGCGTCCCTCCTACGTTCATTTTTCTGAATTCGACACCGAGCACACTCGATTTGCGACAAAGTACTCGTTGTACTTGTACCGCGAGCAAGGAATCGAAGACGAGGACAAGGTATGCGTTTCTCATGTTGCTTCAGACCAATATTCTTCCTTTCAACCTCTAATACGCCAATAGCTCCACGGAATACCAGTCCTTTTTATCCCCGGAAATGCAGGAAGTTACAAGCAGGTCCGCCCTATCGCCTCAGAGGCGGCCAACTACTTCGATCACTACCTACAGCACGATACAGTAGCGGCGGACGCCGGCGTTCGAGCGCTTGATTTTTTCACTGTAGACTTCAACGAAGACATCACTGCTTTCCACGGCCAAACTCTACTTGACCAAGCCGAATACCTCAATGAAGCTGTGCGGTACATTCTATCGCTCTATTCCGACCCTCAACGTGTCACCCGAGATGAGCATCTCCCTGACCCTACGTCGGTTATCATCCTCGGTCACTCAATGGGCGGCGTAGTTGCGAGGACAATGCTCATACAGCCGAATTATCAGTCCAACTCCATAAACACGATCATCACAATGTCCGCGCCCCATGCCCGACCTCCTGTAACCTTCGACGGGCAGATCGTCCAAATCTACGATGAAATCAACAACTATTGGAGACGAGCCTACTCACAACAGTGGGCAAACAACAACCCCTTATGGCATGTCACGCTTATTTCCATTGCGGGTGGTGGCCTCGATACCGTCGTGCCCTCCGATTACGCGAGCCTAGAGTCTCTCGTACCTCCCACTCACGGATTCACCGTATTCACAACCGGAATACCAACTGTCTGGACGAGTATGGACCACCAAGCAATCCTCTGGTGCGATCAATTTAGGAAGGTGATTGCGAAAACGCTGTTTGATATCGTGGATGTGCATCGCGCATCACAGACCAAGCAACGTGCCGATAGGATGAAAGTGTTCAAGAAGCGTTTTCTAACAGGCATGGAAGCGACAACGGAGAAAGATCTCCCTCAGCAGGAAGCATCTACACTTCTCACGCTCGACGACGCCTCCAATTCCATTATCCCAGCCGGAGAGCGCCTCGTGCTTAACCACCTTGGTCGTGAATCCAAGGCAAAGGCACATCTCCTTCCAATCCCCCCTCAAGGGTCGCCTGGGGGCAAACGCTTCACTCTTCTCACGGATGCTCGACTTGATGATGTCGGTGAAAATGGAAACTTGGAGGTTCTCTTCTGTAGCGTTGTTCCTTTCCAGTCGGGACAAGCAAACTCACTGTACGGAGGTCACTTGGATCTGTCTGGTGACAACACCGCATCAACTAGGCTTGCTTGTAAGAACGCCGCATCTGATGTTATCCTATTACCTTCGTCGACATCATCGACCCGCCTTCCCTTCTATCTCGACAGAGAACGGGAGCTCCTCCCCATGTCGTACCTTCAGTACGAATCAGAGCATCTTTCAGATCACCAGTTCGTTGCAATTATCGAGAAAGCGGTTTCCAGCACACGGAACTTTGTGATTGCAGATTTCAGCGACCAATCGAGCTTTTACAAGACACACGACATTGGCCTCGCACGTTTGATCATGTTTGGAATGTCTTTAGACCTTCCAGCAAGCCGGCCAATGGCTGTTGAGATCCACGTACCTTCACTTCAGTCAGCTCTGCTTGCGTATAACCTGCAGATAACGAGTCAATCCTGCAAAGCAGTCGAGGAACTCTTTGCGCCATTGGTACGACAATATCTGGAACGGCCATACGAGTCTAAATACTTTGTCAACGCTCACGACGCAGAAATCAGCCTCCATGGGTTAGCTCCTTATATGCCGCTGCCCTTGGAAGCAGGAGCTGAGAATAGCCTTACCTTTCAAATATGGTCCGATCCGTCTTGCGATACCCCTATCCACCTCTCTCTCAAGTTTGATCTCTGGGGCAGTCTTGGGAAGCTATATATGCGATATCGGACTGTTTTTGCCGCGTTTCCCCTTCTCACTGTCACTCTTGTGTTACGGAAGCAGTTTCGTGTTTATGACAACACTGGCATCTTCATATCTTTCTCAGAAAGCTTAGATAAATGTCTCCGCCAATCGATACCGCTTCTATTACTATCATTGACGATACTGTCGATGTCTATGGGTAGCGCATCAGTCATTGGACTCGGACGCGTCACCCTCACTTTTCAACGCCACGACGTTCTGGTTGGAACAGGGGACCCCTTTTTCTGGTTTCTGGTTCCCTTGATCGGCGTGGTTTGTATTGGGGTCTGCACCGTTCTTCACTACGTCACGGTTGCCTTGACGCAAGCCTTTGGGCTGCTTTACGGGCTGCTCAACGCTCGTCCTTTCTTGAGCAGTAGTGAGGATCAAGGACGTGCCAGGTCACCAGCGTTTGTTCCATCAACTCCAAGGAGGCGTATGATCACTACTGCTATTCTCCTGTTCCTGGTTTCGACCTTCATTCCTTACCAATTCGCCTATTTAGTTGCATGCCTCGTGCAACTCTTCACCGTTGTTCGAGCACTTCGCATCAACTCGAGTGCCTCATCGAGCGCGAGTGCCAATTATTACCACTATGCACATTCAATCCTCCTCCTGATGCTTTGGGTGCTTCCGATCAACTTGCCGATCTTAGCAGTTTGGATCAGGAATCTTGCGGTTCACTGGTTCACACCGTTTTCATCGCATCACAACGTCCTCTCCATCATGCCATTCATCCTACTCGTGGAAAATCTAACGACAGGAAAGATGGTCCCTCGCATCACCAGCAGTTTGAGGCACTTTACCAGCCTTCTCCTCTTTGGGACTGCCCTGTACGCTGCGGTGTATGGAGTTTCTCGCGCGTACATGCTTCACTACCTAGTGAACATTGTAGCTGCATGGTTGGTAGTGGTTCATTCCACTTCTGATTCCTGGTCCCTCAGCGGATTCGGAGCGATGTTTGAAGGCCACACCCCTGATCTACAGAAAGGGGGGAAGTCACCTTGACAGTCATCATAGCGACTCGAGCCATTCAGCTATCACCCTTTAGTCTTCTTGCTGTCTAAGAGCTCCACCCTGTCCGATATGTCATCCACATACACTGCTCGGTCCCTCGCCGTTTTGCCAACGATACCACTGTTCCTTTATCACCGTTTTTTACCGTCCTCAAGCCGGTCCAACATGAGAGCTTCATTTACATCTGGTCTTTTATTGAGTTGCTTTCAGGTTCCAAGGCGGATCTTCTTTTATTAATACTTATTTGCATTGTCGAGGAGTCAGCGACTTTTGGCCTCGAATGGTTTAGTTGGGTCACTTCGTGCATTACTCAGGCGTTCAATCGGTAACTAGACCAGAGGAGGAGAAGGAGAAGATTTGGAGCCCGATCCCGAGAAGTGGGTTTTGAATAGCCAATTCTTGATATGGGCTCCTTGGTGGTTTCATGTCGAGTACGACGCATGCGGTTTGGCGTCTCGAACCTCAAGCCCAGATGGCTTTGGAATGTTTGATCTTAATCCTGTGAGGATAGATATACGGCTAGATACCGAGATGGCTGCTTCGCGGCTGTGGGGTTTTAATCTTGTACAGAGTTGTTGAAGCCGTAGACAAAGACATGTAATCAAATAATTTGTTCTCAATTCTGCACTGTATAATCCCTGTACTAACACCCACATTCTATGCAAGACACCAGCATCCCATTCCCTCTTTATCGATTTCATTACACCAAACTCCAGGTACAGGTGGGTTACCCGAACTTCCAGGGACCTCTATATCGGATCAGCTTATCAGCTTGATTCCCGTCACTCATATTTGCACCTTGAACAATCTAATCCTCCTCTTCTCCCTTCCTGTTCTCCCTCAGGAACTGAGCATGTTGGTGGCGGATCACCCACAAGGTGGACGCAAGTCCTGCAACACAGGCTCCCAACGTAACCCAATATGCCGCGCGGTAACACTCCAGACCCTCGAGGCAAAACCGTTCACCGTCAGGCTCGACCACGCTGTGCTGGTCGTATACCTTACCGTAGAAGATGTTGAAAACATTCGACGAGATCACTGGAGAGAGCGTCATGAAGCCCCAGTTCTGGCTGAGTCCGTGAATGCCAAATGTCTCCGCCACAATGGAGGGGAAAACGCCAAAAAGGAACCCATAGCCAATACCTGATAATCCAGAAACGAGCCCAAGAAGATGAGGGTTGGAGATATTGAGAGCGCATATTTGCGCCAAGAAGAATACAAGGCAGGCCACGACCAGACACCAGACGCGGCTGGCGTGGAGTCTCTTGACCAAAAAGTCGGAGCCAACACCTGTAGTACTGCGTAAGTCCTCTGAAGAGTCATAAGATTTGTCGAAATATCATGTGCTCACCGCTAGATAATCTGCCCAGGAAACTACAGATGGACAGGATCGACACGTGCATCTGTTGACGTTTGATGAGGAATTCATCACTGACGGTTTCATCATAGTGCTTCCACAGAGCCTTTGCATCATTACCGACGTTGCTAAAGCGAGTCAGAAGTGGGACAAGGTAATAGAGGGGTAGACGGGGCGTACTTAATGGTCATCAGACCAATCCCTGCCAAGATTCCCATTATCGAGAAAAGCTGCCAGAAATCCAGGCTGCTCAGCAACTTCAGACCGCGGATATCTACTCGGTGAGACCGATCTATATCAATACTGCTCCCTAAAAGAATATTTCCGTCTAGTGAGGAGCGGCCTGACATCAAAGACGACGTCTCCTCTGGCTCGGGATCCTCCGGGTTCTCGGTAGCGACCACACGGCCACTTTCAGGCTCGGATGGGATTCCAGGAACAGGCTCCGGGGCGGAGGAAGAGGTGATTGTAGGGCTAGTGCTGGTATTGGCATGGGGATCAGAATTAAACGACATACCAGGTTCAACATCCGCTCGACTAGAGTGGTACGTCTTGGGCTCTTCCGATGAAGTCCGTGCAAGCTGCTGTGAACCGCTTAAGGAATCTCGGCGGTCAGACCCGGGGACAGTATGGTAGGATGATGAATGATGCGGATGAACCTTCAAAAAGAAGAAGCCAATAAATGTCATGCCGCTGGTGCCCCAGGCAAGGAGCATCAAGAAGCCGCTTGGGTCACCGGGAAAAACGATGGATCCCACGAGGGAAAAGAAGAAAGCACTCAAGCCAAAAGCAGCCAAGGGGAACGCCGTGGCAGTTCCTCGACTATGAGGCCAGTTGAGGGCCGACGTCTTAACGGCGGCAGCGAAGGCCATGCATCCACCGAGGCCTGACAGATACGAGAAAAGGCAGAACATGGCGACGGTACCAGCTGCCCTTTCATAGGACTGGTGCAAGGGAAAGTACCCAATGGCCAGAAGGAGAGCACCAGCTAGCACAGCCGGGCGTGGACCTTTGTGGTCGACAAACATGCCAATAGGTACTCCCATGGAGTACATGCCCAGGTTGCCCGCCAGGCCGATGAGGTTGCTCTCCGTCGACGAGAGTTTGAGTCTCTCGGCGAACTGAGGCGCCCAGGCGGAGTAGACATACTGCAGGCGTGTTAGCATGAACGTGGACCACCCAGTCGCTAAGCTCCGGATATCCTACATTGCTGCCGCAGGCGAGTGAGATGAAGGTAGCCGCAACGCTGGCCGCGATGCGCGCATGATGCAGCTGTCGTTGGTGCATTATGCCACCGCTCGACTGATCATCTCTAAAAGAAGACCAGATGAGGGACGGAAAGAGAATGAGATCAGAGGGGATTGATTCAGTACGATAGTGTTAGGAATGCAGCTTCATTAATCACTAAAGGAGGAGCTTATCTCTAGTCATGGACTCAATGCACATGCGCACGTCACCCGCGATTCGGAGGAGGTTTGATCCCGATTCAGCGTGTGGAGCCCCCTGTACCTAAGGCGAGGTACCCAAGTAAGAGACCTGGTTTTCCAGCGTGCCTGAACAGCGCCGCTTTTTGCGACGGCCCAAATGCAAGCTGAGGGAGGACGGTACCTCCGGAGACCGCACTGATCCTCTTGCACACGAGCAAATGAGAGGAGTCGGAGAAAGGGCGGCGATCAACCTAATCCCAATTTATTAGCACCACGGGTTCTCGGGAAACTTGATCCCCTTTTATCCCTGGCGCGGTTCGCTGGTTCACTCGCAAAAGTTTGGGGCTTTGATCTGCGATGCCATATACACTGGACAGTATGTAGAGGAGATCTGGTCTTCGGCAATTGGCACGTTGGTTTGCCCAAACACGGAGCAGCAGCGAATGAAAGAAAACGCCATCATGAGGTACCAAATAATCCCTAAAATGTAATTTTGAACTAAGCTTCAAGTAATCCCCAAAAGTCGCTCATGGAGTCATATTGAAAAGAAAGTTCAATTAGTCTTACAATGTCCATGTTATTCCCAAATGCTTGAACTAGACGTTCAATTAGGACAATAAGGACCATAGTAGGCAGCCGTTGATGACTACTATATGTAGTAGCGTAAGATACTACTATCCCTTTGAGTGTCGTAAGCCTCCAGTGCGGTCACCGACAGGGGTATCCAGCCAACGAGAGAACAGCAAATCTAAGGTACTTATTTCTCCACCTAAATTAAGTGGTGATAGAAGTCCCAACAATCCCCCGTGCTACATAGAGCTACATCGCACTGCTCACAGCCATGCCGTGACTGCCGCCGCCTTCTATTACCATTGACTATCGCCAACGGCTTCCTTGAGCTTCGCGATCTAACCTCTCCAAGCCGTAAGCCTTGACAAGCAAGACAGTTTAATTTTTTCCCCCTTGAGATAAATTTATGCTGTGAAATAGGCATAAATTCATCGCCCGCCCGAAACCTCTGCCTTGATTGACTGTTTATATGATACGCCTTGAGGAGGTCATCAACAATGCGTTGCTGCTATTGAACTTGACTAATATATGACTTCCACTGTGGCTTCTCTTGTTATTAAAGAATGAAGCTATTTATAAGTGTAATATTTAATAGGAAGGTCTAGGCTAGGGCTTGCTAACTGCCTCTGCATATATAATATTCAAAGCCTAAGTATAATCTCCTTTAGTTATTATAATTAATAGCATTTATTTTATTATTATATATAGTAGCAATAGATAGAATAGAAATTAGCTTTAAAGGCTTATTATTAAAAAAACGCTATATTAGCTATATATATATATAATAGGGGACCTAAGAGAAGTAATATTACTACTTTATATATTATAACTTTAAAAGGATATTGCTTATCTTAAGGCCTTATAAAGATAAGGTTCTTCCTTAAGATTCTTAACTAAGAAGTCATAATATTATAATTTCTTAACTTAAAAGTTATAATAATATAACTACCTAGCAAGATATTTAAGTTGCACTTTAAGGTTATTAAATAATTACTTATATATTAATCCTAAGGAGAAATGCAAGCTTTAGTCTTAATAGTTTAATATACTTATTTACTTATTCTTACTTAATTAGCTTTATTATAAATCCCCTTAATAATTCTAAAGCTTTTATTTATAGTTACCTAAGAATAAAATGATAATAAAGAGCAAGTAAATTGCTATTATAGCAAGTAATATAAATAAGTTAAGCAAAAGCTCTTAAACCCTATTAATTCTATAAATAGCCCTAGGGCAAGATAACTTACTTATATTATCTTTAAGCCTTAATAGCTTAAAGACTATATATATAGCTACTTAGCAATATATATAATAGCTTAAGGAGTTATAATAGCTTAAGGAAAAGGAAATCTTGCTATTAAAGGAGATTTAAGGCAATAAAAGCTATAATAAATATTTAAGGTAATATTAATAATTATTAAGTAAGTTATTATTAAATAATAAAAAGGAGATTAAGATATAAAATATAACTTAATTTATATTTAATATTACTTTTTAAAAGTATAATAATTAACTTAATAACTTATAATAAGCTTATATTAATACTTATTATTATTATTAAAAGGACTATAAGAAGATATTATTAGCTCTTAATAATATAAATATTAAATGCAAGGCAAGATAAGATTAATATCTTAATAAATACTTAATAAAAGATTAATAAGACCTTAAGAATAATTAAAATTAATTTAAAGAATAATTTATAATTCTTATTAAGGATATTATAAATTAATTGCTATTTATTGCTAAATAGTTAAAAAGGTAATATAAAGAGATAATTAAATACCCTTTAATTTCTATCTTTATTTAAACTCCTTAAAAAAGCATTTCTCTTATGCTAATAAAGAGTAAAGAGCACTTATATATTATATAAAGCTTTAAGACTTCTTATAGACTTATATCTCCCTTAATTACTTAAAGTTTCTTATTATTTAATTAAAGATAATTAACTTAGCTATTTAATTTTAAGATTTAATAACTTATTTTAAGAAGAGGACTTATAATAGAATTTAATTTAATAGCTTACTTAAGTTATAAAAGGGCTTTATTAAGAAGTTATCTTAATATTAATAGTAAAAGCTTATTCCTTAGATTAATACTTAAGAAACTTTAAACTTTAAATCCTTAGATAATAAAACCTTATATTATTTTTAATATTAAAGTATTATATATCTATAGAATGCTTACCTTAAGCTAGTAAAAGTATAATAAGTTATTAAGGATAATTAAGGAAAAGGGAATTAATTAATAAGATAACCTCTTTATTAGCTCTTATTATTTAAATTAAGGTTACTTAATAATATATATAATAAGTAAGTAATATAAATAAGTAAGTAATGCACTTTTCTTAACCTTTTAATTAAGAATCTCAATAAAAATATAATTAATTATTTAATTAATTAAAATTAATTATTATCCTCTTCTTTAGAGGTCTTAATTATTATCTTATAAGTCCTTAAGTTATAACTAAGTTAATAGCAAAGCCTATAGTGCCTTTCTCTTAATTATATACTTCTTCCTTGCCCCTTATTTTTAATTAATTTAACTCCTCCCTTAGTAGCAAGGACTATTTAATTAATTGCATCTCTTCCTTCCTATATAGTTATCTTCCCTTTATTCTATAGCTAAGTCTACTTTGCCCTATGCCTCTTATTAAGGGTTATATTTACTTGCTAAAGGATTTAATTCTTAGACTTTAATAGAGCTACTTAATGCATTATAGCTTCTATTCCCTTAGTAAGAGAGCTTAGAGCCCTTAAAATAGAGGCTAGGGAGCTGCTTTAATATCTATTAATCTGCCTTTTAAGATATTTTA